>KZ808130.1:253817-264666 GCA_000696205.2 Oncopeltus fasciatus | reverse complement strand
TATATTATTTTAAGAACATCTCTTATGTCTTTGTGAGCTATTTTTTCAGCACTCAAAGTCCCCTATTTTTTCAAATGCAAAATCCCAAATTCAACCTAATGTTTAACCAAGAATTTTTTTAAAAAATCCTGCAGTTATCCTTGTTTTTGAGTAGACATTAAAAATTCTGTTACTAAATTTCAATGAGGAAAAAATATATATAGTGTAAATGGGTACTTAATTTCTCTTAATATATTTCATCTTTTATATTTTAAGATATTTTTTTAATATCTTAAATATTTTTTCGTGTATTCCTTATATAATTTTTTTAAGATTAAACAAAGCGAAATATTTCTTTTTCTCAAATCCATTTTTTTGAATACTGGAGGTATTAAAATGGAATGGTCAGACACATTTACACTAAGTTCCAAAATAATAGTTTGCTTGAAATCAGTTTCTGGCTTTATAGTAATAAGAAGAAAAAAGAAAGAAGATGACCAGAGCTTTCCAACATCAGCAGTTTCCATTTAAATTAAAGCTTTAATTTTACAAAACATAATGATATTAACTGTTAAAATATAGTTAAATAATTTGGAAGTAAATTTGTTGGCGTTATATGAAGAGAGGATTATCAGGAATTCGGCCTTAGTAGTTGAAGAATTAAAAATCAATTTTTAACCAAAAAAGTTTTAATTTTAGCCAACGTTTCAATCTGAATTTCAGGCCTTCATCAGGGCTGAATATAAAAAAAAAAAAAAAAAACACGCACAAAATAATATAGAAACATGTTTATACGTCATAATCTAACAAAGAATAAATAAATGAAAATATAAAATTGTGTGTAATTGACTATATAAATATTAAATGGATACTGAACATATTTGAAAGAATTCCAAATATAAGAATATTCTTTCCAATATGTTCAGTATACATTTAATATAGTCGATTAAACACAGTTTTATATTTTAATTGATTTATACTTTGTTAGATTATGACCTATAGACATGTTTCATTTTTGTTTACAAATTAGATTTTCAATTCTTCAACTACCAAGATCGAATCCTTTCTTATTACTCCTAGATAAATAATGTAACAACTAAGTGGGTTTTATAAATTAAATAATGATTACTTAGATGTCCTATGATTATAAATGCAAAGATGACCCCGAACACTTCCAATAGCAACAACAGGTTCAGCTTTGGACCAGGCAATAACTGTCAATGTTTCTCTTAGTCCTGTTTCAATAGAATGTTTCTTTCCTGTGTTTGAATCCCATATAGTTATGGAAAAAGCTCCATCACTGATCATTCCCAAAAGGTCTCCATCACTGTCCCAACCGAAACCTGTACATTGTCTGCAATAAAAGCAATATTAAAATGAGTAATTGTGGATCTACAAAAAAAACTTATCAGGAGATCAGGAATAGAATACCCCTGAAGCCGGATTTTTTCATGAATTTTTCCTTGGCGATTATAAATATTCACAAAGTAGTCTGATCCAACGGTAGCTAAGTATACACCACTTCCTCTCTGCCAGGCAAAGTATAACTCACCATCACCATGAGGTTGGTCCAATCTAAATAGTTCCTTTAAAAAATGAACCCATTGAAACATACAAGATTTATGTAATATAAACAGTATTTAATTGTAAGAATAGAACTTTAGAAATGTGAAATAGAACAGGAGTGAGCCTAAATACCTTTTCATAAGACATTATTAAAAGAATAAATTAGATGACAGCAGTAATAATGATTTTATTTTATGACATTCCTCCAGTTTAAGATAAAATTTAGGCTTTTAAGAGCAATTTTTAGACTAAAAAGTAAATCTTCCATTTTCCGCCAACCAATTAAAATTCAAATCATGATTATTTGTAACCTCTCTCGGATTGTTTGTAACCTTGTGTCTCCCTGGTAACATGGGGATATTAATATAATTGAATAGTAAAATTTTGAGTTATCAATAACTAAAATAACTTTAACATTTTTACCATTAATTTAATTTGAAAGTTTAATATTTTCAAATAACTCAAATGGATTGCAGGAATGTGACGTCTTGTCTTTTGAATAAGTGTGGCTGTGAAAATCCTTAAGTTATTCAGCTATGTTATTGATTAAAAAAATAGAAGATATAAAGTCAACTTTATATGTGTATATATATATATATCATATATAAAATTTTAGGAAAGATTTCTCGCCCTCCGCTATTGAGGAGAGTCTCTCTTCCAGTCTGGAACTGTGAAGAGGACTCAAAGAAAGGGAAAGACGATTGGGATTTTCACATGGGATTAGCACATTTTCCTGCGTAAAAAGCTGAACGAAAATTGCATTGAAGGTGGTATGCCGTGTTGCCAATTTTTATAATTGGGCAGGATAAGCACCTGCTTTTGTTGCTAGGCCAAGTACCTAGTTTTGGTAGATTTGTGGGGTTTTAAAAAATAGTTTTTTCTGTTTATTATATCTTGGAGAGTGGGGGCTTTCCTATACGAGAGGCCAGGTTTTTCTGGTAGTAGGAAGCTGGTGGAAGGATTGTTCTGAAAAATAGGTAGTGGTTCGCGTATCTTGGCCTTGATACCTTCTACCCCGGGGAAATATTCAGTAACTAGGTTAGGAGGTTTAGGATGGAGGGTTCGGTTTAAAGGAAGGATTTTTCTATCGATGAGTTGAAGGAGAATAATCCCTTTGAAAAGAGAATCTTTTAGGGATCCTAAGTAATTCTATAATGTGTTCACGTATGATGAACCATGATCCAAATTTTAAATAATACATAAAAGGATAATTCAAAGATAGGAACTCGGTACGCCGTGACTAACACTTTAATAATTCACTTACACAGATAACCATACAGGAGGTTACGTTGCCTCCTAGAGGTTTTATGATACAAAAAGTTTGATATTAAAATAATGTATAATATACATAACATATATATACATATATATACTTCAACATCTTCCTTCAATGTTTAATCATAAAACTTTCACCGTCTATCTAACACACACATAGTCCCAGTTCTTCATTATCTTGAGTGTACCATCTTGCAATTTCTCTCTCACGAAAAATTTCCATATGGATATGTGTTTTGTGCGTTTGTGCCATACCGGATTTTCAGCCAATTTTACGGCCGCATTATTGTCTACAAACAAAATGCTTTCGTCATAGAATTTATAGATAAAGATTTTTATCAAATTTCTTTCTTTTAATCTTGAGAACATGCACCCAACATTTAGATCCAATTATTCGTAGATGTTTGATATAAGGTATTTGTCCAGTTCATAGTTCAATGGGTGATTTTCCTTTGATAGAGGACACACCAGCTCGATTTAGGTTATTAGCAGCTGAATTTATGATTTCAGCACATAATTCTTTTCCAGAATGAATAAGGGCTTTAGCAGCTTCAACCAACGTTCTATTCTTCCTCTCTGCTCAGCCATTTTGTTCCGGAGTATATGACATAGTCTATTTTACCTCAATGCCATGTGACCTTAAGATACTTTGCACTCTTTCGTTGTTAAATTCTCCATTATTATTACATAAAAGGGATTTTATAGTATGTCCGGTTACTTTGGTTTCCATAAGAAAACCTTTAATTTCTCAAATACTTCATCTTTTTTTTTCATAAATATACTTTCCTAAATCTAAACTAGTCATCTTTAAAAACTACAAAGTCTCTGCCTTCCATACATACATCTGAGTGTATCACCTGTCCTGGATTTTTAGCTCTTTTCCTTTTACCAAATTTTAACCTATGAACCTTTCCATTAATGTATCTCTTGCACAATTCACCGTGAAGTGGAACATCAATCTTTATTTCCCTTTTAATGACATCTTTAATGTGACGTTTATTTTGTTGAGCCATTCTTTCATGATAAAGCTGGAGTAAATCATGTTTATTGAATGAGATGGATTGGTTACTTAAAGATTTAGAATCTTGACCTATAGGGATAACTAATATTGAATTAATAAAGCCCACCAAATCTTTTTCGAAAGCCTGAAACAAGAGTTTCTTTACCTTCAATCAATCTACACTTGAGATTAGTAGATTCAAATCTGCTTTTTGGTTTCTGATCCTGAGCAGCTAGGACCAAAAATAAATTTTTGGGAATGGTAGGTACATACTATATAATAGTTAATATAAATTTCTTCAATATTCTTCCCGAAAAACTTGGATGTCAATAGATCCCTGACCAATGGCCTTTATATTTGTACCATCAGCAGTTATTATTACATGATCATTTTCATTAAATTTATCATAAGTTTTAAACCAATCCAATCTATGAGTAATATGGTGATTGGTTCCATTATCTACAAACCAAGTGCGTTTATTTGATTCTGTCATAAGAGCATCTGAACTAACTGTCAAGAGAACAGTACCTTCACTAGAATTAGTTTGTGTACATTTAGCCTTTGCTGGTTTAGAAGGTTTACATTGAAACCATTGTTCAAAATGTCTCACAATATTTCTTGTTTAGCAGCAAAGACCTGCGGAGTGCGTACCACCAAGTACCCATTAAGCCAGAAGATAAACCCTTAACAGCATTCCAGGCGAATAATCAATTATACCAATTCACAAGAACACCTTTCGGGGTCACTAATGGGGTCTCTGCCTTCCAGCGGGTAATGGACGACGTGATCCTGAATGAGAATCTTGTTGGCACTTACGCGTAGCTGGACGACGTGACTATATGCGGCAGGAATGATGAAGAGCATGACCAAAACCTATCACGTTCCCTAAAAGTTGTTAACAAATATAACCTGCCATTAAACGATGAAAAATGCCACTTCCGCTCCTCTTCCATCAGAATTCTTGGTTGCGAAATTTCAAATAAGTCAATCAAACCTGATCCTGATTGAATCAAACCTTTACTAGACCTTCCTATTCCTGAGGACGGCACGTCACTCCAGCGAGTACTTGGCTTCTTTTCTCATTACTCCAAAATTATTCATAAAAAATTAGACCATTGGTTCAATCTAAAACTTTTCCCATGAACCCTGCTGCTTTCGAACAACTCAAACAAAACATAGCTCAATCTGTGGTCTCTGCTGTTGACGACGAGCTACCTTTTACTGTCGAAACTGATGCTTCGGAGTTCGCCATTTCTGCTACACTAACACAACAAGGACGCCCTGTGGCCTTCTTTTCCCGAACACTCTCGCCGTGCGAGCAGAAACATGCCATTATTGAGAAGGAGGCTTACGTGGTAGTGGAGTCATTGAGAAAATTGCGACACTTTTTAATTTCCAGGCATTTCCGCCTAATAACGGACCAGAGGAGCGTAGCATTCATGTTTAACAACCACCGAACATCCAAAATTAAGAACGACAAAATTATGCGATGGAGAGTTGAGTTAGCCCCGTATAAATATGATATTGTGTATAGGCCGGGGAGTGAAAATGTAGCCGCTGACGCCTTATCAAGGGTATTTGCCTTCATAAACTCCACAACTTTATTTGACTGGCACGAGAAATTGTGTCATCCAGGCATCACAAGGATGTACCATTGGGTGCGATCTAAAAACTTGCCATATACTTAAGACGAGATCAAGGCGATGACTTCAACCTGTAAGTCAGACTCGCTTGATAAAGGCTACTTCACCCTGGGAACGTTTGAACTTGGATTTATAGGGGCCTCTTCCTTCATCCAGCAGCAACCACTATATCCTGACTGTTATCGATGAATACAGCCGCTTCCCATTTGCGTTCCCTTGTCCAGATGTTTCAGCTGCCACGGTACGGAATGTTCTAACCAACTTATTCTCGCTATTTGGCTTACCTGCTTATATACATTCGGATTAGGGCTCAGGGTTCATGTGTGAATAGCTCAAGAACTTCTTACATACCAGAGGAGTGGCCACAAGCCGCACTATCCTCTATAACCCAAGAGGAAATGGCCAATGTGAAAGGTACAACAGAGTGATTTGGGATACGATTAAATTGGCTCTTAGATCACAAAAAAATGGAAATCAAACAGTGGGAACACGTTCTAAACGATGCATTACATAGCATGAGATCTTTACTATGTACGGCTACAAATTCTACCTTGCACGAGCGCATGTTCCTCCATTCAAGAAGATCCACCAACGGATCTGCTTAAGTCATTGCTTGCATGGTTGCTTCATCCGGGACCTGTACTGTTGAGGAAGTTCCAACGCCCCAGCAAGTACGACCCACTAGTCGAAGAAGTGGACCTAATAGAGGCTAATGCTGATTATGCCCAAATCCGACTATCGGATGGACGAGAAACCACCGTGTCAACCAGACACTTGGCCCCTACAGGTAAGAATAATAATGGATCTCCCGAACAAGCCCGGAATTCAACATGATCCCATTGTTGAACCCCACCTTCAGCTTGAATTGAACAAGCCCGGAATTCAACATGATCCCATTGATGAACCCCACCTTCAGCTGGAACTTCGAATAATTCACCAATTCAATACCCCGAGCTGCATGTAGCCGACCAGCCTCCCCCGAGAAGGAGTGACCGCATCAGGAAACTACCTTCTCACCTCCAGGACTTTGTCTTATGAAGAAGGGAAGAATGTGATGATTCACTCCATTACTAAGATTGTAATCATGTGTTTGAGTTGTTAAGAATCTTACAAATTACGTGTTCTTCTTTTATGATTTATTCTCTGTGTAATTGTCGAATAAAGCCTTATCTTGTAAGATATTTTCTCGTATTATTACAAACCCAAAATCTATATTTTTTAATAAAATGACCTTTTTTTTTTTGTCACAGTAAGTACATTTTATTTGGTTTTATCAAAAGCAGTTTTATATGGTTTATCTTTATTTATTTTTCTACCTTCTATTATTGCCTTTGCATGTAAAACCTCTTCAGAAACATCTGCAATTAAACTATTTTCAAATGTGCATAATTTTTAGTTAAATTAATAAAAAAATGTTCTCATCATTATTCAATCTCCAACCGTTGGCAAAAGATTTAACTGTCTCAGGTAAACTTTTCAAAATTTTACAAATCAAACATCTCTGTTACCTTCAGGTTGTTTTTCAATTTCTTGCTTAAGTTGGTTCCAATTATTTGACAGACTTGATATAAATTCCACTGAATTACACAGGTCAAATATTCTGTCTTCAGAAAACGTATTTCGATACGTCGGAGTTGGCACCGTCCTAACCATATATCTCTAGCAGTTTCATGTCTTCGCACTTTCGCGAACATTTCTTCTATCATATTGTTAGACATTGTTAACAAAGCTTGATTGTGTGTACTTTTAAACAGAGCTAGTTCCTTTTTAAGGCTTTCTGAAACTTCGCCATCTAATGAAGTTGCAGGCAATGTCAATGACCGATCAACAATTTCTATCGCTGTCGGTATTATGCGTAAGGCCATTCGTATTTTTGCCTTCCAGTTGTCCCAATTGGATTTTCCCTTTAAGTGAGTAATTTGAGACACCGAGGATGACTTCAATTGCGATCCCATCTTGAACTCAGAAATTGTTGGTTACCGTACGGCCAAAGACAAAGTTTCACGTATTCTAAGATGATTTTAGTTGGGGTTCGGTCGAGTTAGATCCAAAAAACACAAATAAAAAAATGTATTTTTTTTAATGAAGGATTAAAATACATTTTTTATTGTGTTTTTTGGATCTACCTCGACCGAACCCCAACTAAAATCATCTTAGAATAATATCTACGGTCAACAAACTCTCTCTTTGAGTTTCACGTATTATTTCTTTAGGGATGCGCGCAGAACCCATAACCTGTTCACGTATGATGAACCATGATCCATATTTTAAATAATACATAAAAGCCTTATGAAGGGATAATTCAGAGATAGGAACTCGGTACTAACACTAATAATTAACCTATACAGATAACCATAAAGGAAGTTACGTTGCCTCTTAGAGGTTTTTAATATAAAAAAAAAAGTTTCATATTAAAATAATGTATAATTTACATAACATATTATGTACTTCAACATAAAGTTTCTTGAGAATTATAGATGCGGAGGCCCCGAGAGGTGAGAGAATTACCCACAGACCTAGGTGTGTGGCAGCTGATATAATGTAAATACTGCTGTTTATTAGTGGGCTTGATGTTAACACCAGTGACGAAGTGATTGTCTACTAGGTTTATATCAATATCTTAAATAGTGGCTTAATATATATTCTATGTGAACTTTATGGATCATCCAGGAATGTGTATAGAGATTCCTGGGTTCAAAAATATTATCCAGATTTCTACTCCAGAGGAGGGATTGCCAAGGGGGAGAGGCCAGAAACACTTGTTCCCTCACGTTTAAGGAGGGCCTATTTAGTACCCATGGCCATTGCTCCAATTTGTAAATAGGTAATTGGCATCACCATTAATGGTGAAGGCGTTTTAGGTCAAGACTAATTTTTCAAGACAAATTAGAAACTTAGTGAAGGGACTTAAACCCTTCGAGAGGGAGAATCAATGTGTATAACGAAGTGACATCTATGGTAATTAATAAAACTGACTCTGAAGGGGGCAAGAACAAGGGATTCATTTATTAAAGACACCTTCCATTTTTTGAATAATTTGTCCTATCCACCATCAGAGTAATTTTATTACACTACTTCGTTGTACACATTTATTACCACTCTCAAAAAGCTTGGGTCCCTCAAATATTTTATTAATGAGCAAAATTGAAGAAAATAATGACCATGAATCATAACAATTGTCAAGAAAATGTTAGCAAAATCAAGTGATTCATTAAAGAAACTGCAAACCTTATATTTTTGAAGCTTTGTCAATCACCCGAGACAAAACTTTTGTCTTTATCTCTCAGTTTTTTTAAACAATGAATAATACTAATTGTCAATCTTTCTAATTGGTCTTCTAAGAAGAAAAGACCAATTTTCCTTATTTTTTAAATACAAATTTATTTTTACTGCTTTGTATAAATTTCTTTTAACTCATCATAAGATTATTCAAACCCTAATTCAGTTTTTTTTTGCTTTGAATTATCAAGAGTTGAGTACCTTGAGGTAAATCTTGAATCCTGTAAGACTGTTGTCGTCATAGGATTAGTTATTAAATATATCTGAACAAATATTAAAAACAATTTTTCATGGGTTGATAAAGGTTAACAAATATTAGTACTTGAACCTTCCATGTCACATAATTTTTTATAAATAAACAAACCTTTGTTGAGTTTCATTGCTTTAATCTAAACGTTATGCCCGCTGCAGCAAACAAATTTTTTTTATGCACTTGACATTTCAAGTAATCTTCCACTCACTTCTATTGGTTAAATTTATCTCAATAATGAACTTGGCTGAATTTAAAAATGACTTGCCAAATTTCATTAAGAAAAATTGAAACTGTGAGCTGTAGTGCATTAATTTTCAAGACTAAGTTATTATTGAATTCTTAGTTGTAACAGTAGCATGTGCCAGTGAATTGTGAGCCTATTATAGTATCCACTGGAAAAGTTGTAGTTAAGGCACTGAAGATAATGATTTTGTAATGCAAGTCTTCAGTGACGAATACAAACTGAAATAAATCTTAAATTGTATAAACTCACTTTTACCCCAGATACTTAAAAATAAAACAATGTATAAGACTTTAAATCTTAATAAATGTTGTGATTTTTTTCAATCAATTCTAGATTAGAGTAACATGTCACACTGGAGTTTGGTGAAGAGAGAAATAGGAAGGAATCTGGAGTCAATCTGGCAGTCATTAACTAAAGGTATCTTCTGTGTCTCTTTTCCACTCAACAGAAACAAATTAAATTCATCTTTGCAGTTTGGGCTTTCGTCAATGCAATGCATTGTTGTACAATCATTAATAATGATTGATGTTCTCAGTTTAAAATCTAGTTGATCAAATAAAGATCAATAAGATTATTTTTGTCCTTGATGACTGAAAAGAAGAAGGAAGTGCAGTATAATTTAAATTTCTGTGGTTTGAGCTTCACCAATCCAGTTTACTAAAAAACCCTTTTTAAATGATTGAAAACTACTCATTAAAAGATTTTCATGGTTCCAGGTAAAAATGTAATTGGGGAGATAAAGGGAACTTATTTAAAATTAAATCACCTTTTCAGTTTGAGCTTAATCACTTAATCAAGGCTAATTACTAAGGAATTTTCCTTAATAGTCTTAATATGAATAAAATAAAATTTGCTTGGTTTAACAAAGTGTAGTGTGGCTAAAATATTTCTTGTGAGTAGATTTTTACAGAATATACAAACAAATCTTAATTAATCGCAATTATAAAAATGTTATGGTCTCAGTTCAAAATTTGATTGAGCATTTGGAGGAAGGGGAGTATGACCCAAATTACTTCCTAAACACAAATCAGGACTATTTGCTAAAAAAAATTGATATCTTCAGATTTCTTCATTGGATCAAAACCAAATCATGTGTCTTATGTTGGAAGGAGGTAAAAATATTGATCGGAAAATTGATTAAACCATTTGAGTTAAGTTGTTTAGTATAGATAATAATAAATTTTGACCAATGACTGAAAATTTAAATTTTGGACTAAATGATTCTGAAATTGAGTACCATTAAAAATAGCTTAAGGGGCCTCAAAACATGAAACTTGTTAACATGTATGAAGTCAGCTTTCTGCACAAAATTTTGCAGCATGATAAAATATAAAGAAAACAATAAGGGAATGATAAATAAGATTAACAAAATCATAAAATATATTATATAATTGAAGTAAGGTACATGAAATAATGGCTATAACATAATAAATCACATTGACAGGGTCTATTCTTTTTAAATGATTTATCTTTATTTTAAATTGATTAATAAATATAAGTAGTGGCCAATACAAATATATTCTTGAGAAAGCAAAGGCAATACAAAAATAATATTAAGACAGAAGATAACAGCCCACTTCAATTTACATTATCTTAATAGATATCCCCCC
>KZ808130.1:229374-251575 GCA_000696205.2 Oncopeltus fasciatus | reverse complement strand
TTTAACTTGAAAAGAAAAAAAAATTTGTGAGACAAAATTCACAAAATAAATTACTTCATAAAATAATATAAATTTTTTTTTAATGTTTACACAAACCCCTGTATTGCTTCAATTTATTATTTACACCTAAATAAGCAAAATTAAGTGCATCCAAATTAATAGTAAGAATGACTTAACAATGATAATATTGTGCCCACATAATAATGAACCAACTTCCACCATTGAGATATCTGTTTCAGAGTAAATATACCTCTACAGAATATATATGAAATTAATTGCTGATGATGATCCATTGAAAAGCAAACTCAAACAAAAATAAAGTTTAAAAAGTTAGTACTCAAATTTTAAAATAGTTTATGAATCTAAGGAAATAAAAAAACACTCGTTTTCACAGTAGGATGATAGGCAAATTTCATGATGATGACAGTGGATATTAATTAAATTCAATTAATAAAAGCTCTTATACTAGACTGAAATATTGTGAATAAAACTAATTTTATTGATAAGAATTATATTTTACCCTTTAGATTTGCATCTGTTCATAATTTTGAAGCACTTACTACCAAAAGGAATTATACTAATCTTTAGTTAGTTGAAAATGATACAATATAGTGGTAATTGTGTTTGTCAATTAAGAAATAATGTTGGGCACTAACAGCAGTGATTTGTCATATATTATCTTTAAAATATATCATTAACAATAATATAACTACAAATAGTTTAGTTATTATTATAAAAAACAACTAATAAAGCATATTTGAATCTAACATAAAATTAATCACTACAGACAAGGAATAACTCTTTTAAAATATTACAATGTACAAGGTAACACTAAATAGTCCAATAGTATTAAGAAAGGATACTGAAGAGGCAATTGTATAATTGTAATAACTTTTTTGAATACTATAAAAGATAAAACTTTGTGACATTTGCGTACTTATTCATGTCATATGGGGCATTAAGGTCTTCACTGTGATAATGGCAAAGTTTGTAGGAAAATAATGAGAATTCCTAATAGCTAACCTACTTGCGGAGTAAGAAGTAAGAAGCATTGAAGCCTATAGTATTACCCTACCCCCAATATTTATACTGAAGGGGCCCAAAATAGATTGAAAATGACCAGTAACTAAAAGAAAAAAAATAGTTTTGATATTTTAAAATTCTAATTTGAAGTTGATTTAGTTAAGGTTAATAGTGAAGTAAAGAAATGCAAGAATAATAATAATTAAAGAATTTTAATTTCCATAACTTTTGTTAAAACTAAATATTATACTGGTTAAAGCAGTAATTAAAAATATATTTTCTGACAAATAAATTATTTAATTATTTTTTTGCAGCCATTTAAAACCACAGTATCTATTGAATTACAATTAAAAAGATAATTTATTTATCAAAGATGTATGTCATGCAGTAAATGAGAGGACAGGCATATTATATTGTTTTCGATTGGGAGTATCTTAAATTGGCAAATTAATTTTTCAGCTGAAGTATTTAACTTATTTATTTGATAGTCCTAAAATTCTGAAAATATTTATACACAACTAGAATCACAAAGTGGTGCTCTTAGTTTGATAACAATTTAGCTAATAGTTTATTTTTTTTAAATGTAATAAAATTTCACATAAGAAAAACGAACTGTTAACCATAATTAAGCATTAATACTAATAAATATTACTACAACAGTTAACTGTGATGACAATCAGTATATCTGTGAGCAAAACTATTGGACAAAAATATTTTTTAAGAAACTTAAAAAATAAATTTAACAATTAAGAAGAGCAGAAATATTGTCAGTCACCAGAATATTTATCTTGTTTCTTTGCTTAAAAAATTCCCAAAGTTAAAAAATAAAAATTGAAATTACTTTCCTAAAAAAACAAGAGGAGAAATCTTTTATACTGCCTGAACAAGTGATAAGAATAAGGTAACAACTTATCTCTTTATTTCTTCTTCCTACAATCTTAAATGTATCACTAGTTACTTGGATTGCTTGAATAAAAACAATAAACATAATAAATTTAACAAAATGACAAATCCTTCAAGAGTATTTTACTGTTTTAAAGGATTTGTTTTGTTGAATTAACGAGTTAAGCTTTTTAGTTCAATTGGGTTGTTCCTGTTTTATTTTATTTTTTTCATTTTAATAAATTAATCAATGTGAGGAAATTACATATGAAATCAACATAATTGTATACAAGTTAATGAATAAGGTAATGTCAGTTAAATATTTCAATAATATTTGAAGACAAGATTTAAAATCTGGTGAATCACAATTAAATTCCTGCTCAGCATTAATTGAGTTGAAGGTCACACTTAGGGGAAAAACATAAATAAAATAAAACAACAAAAAAATAAATAGAAATAACCAAATAACACCTTAATGAAGTTCTTGGCATTAATTAGGACTTGGCAAGACGAAGGACATGAAGAATAACCTGATCTATCGTCTGATTGTTCAGAAGGGCTTTGATGGCTGAGTCATCTATTACAACTGTAAACAGGAGTTTCACATTGTGGCGAAGACGCTCGTGTGATGGGGTGGTACGAGGGGCAGGATCATGACCACATCTCCTGATCACAGACTCCAAAACTGTCTCCACCCCCTCTTTAGGCCAGCCGAGTCCTTTCAATGTTGCCTCATCCACTAGAAGATTAAGAAGTTCTGAGACAGCATCCATCAAGCCACGCTCATCCATTTCACCTTTGTCTTCCATGCCCTCGACAAGACTTGCTTCTGCTGCAACCTATAATGAGTTCCTCAGTAATATAAGAGTTGCTTGTATATTTAAATATGAAAATAATATGTTTTTAGATTAGCATGCAGCATGTTCCAACTGTAATGTAGTTTCAACACAATGGGAAGTGGGTTTGACTAATTAAAAAATGTTTCTTAAAATATAATTTTAATAATTTAGCTTACTTGAAATGCAATTTAAGTAATTTATGAGATTTTCAATCTAAATATTTAACTTGAGAAATTAGTCAGGCCAAGATAAAAAAAAAATAAAATCTTCAAAAAATTTTACAATTTACTTACCTGAAAGATCCTATACCTATTTCCTAGCAGTCCAACCTAATTAGGTATACAACATTATGTACCTAATAATAATTATATTATATACCTAATTTCTATCTGAATTCCATGTTCAGATATATAGGCCAAACACAGAACCAAATTAATAAAAAATTAAAACAATGCCAATACAGCATTAAGAATCGTGATACAAATTCTTTGGCCCTCTCCTTTCATGCTATTAGCAACAACCATAAAACCTGCTTTTAATCAAGCTACTGTCCTGGCCATTGTGCTTTTACTTAAGAAAAAGCTGCTTTTGGAATGTGTACACATCAATCTCAATCCTATCACTATTAATGATAGGCAGGACAAATATAACATTTCCTCAGCTTATTGCAATATTTTCCATATAATTCAACAGAAAAAAAATTCAGGTAAATAACATCCAGCATACGCCTTTCCAACTTTCTTTTGAGCATTAACCGGACTATTGTTACCTAATCTTGAAGTGTGCCGACAAACCCCCTCTCTCACCCTATTGTCTCTCAGTTTAGTTCTGCAATCTGAGATATAACCTCCCTCGGAGATATCTCCATACATCACAATTGGTACATATGAAGCTGATTCATTCTTTTACACTTTATAGTTAAATACAAACTTTTTAGTTTAATCAGCAAATTTCTTCCTGTCATAACATACCGCATCTCTATCTGTTCATTCCAATCAATAATTCTATAAGTTTAATAGTATGTATTTTACTTCAGCCCTGATGATGACTTACAAGTTTAGTCGAAATGTTGGCAATAATAAAATAATTATCCAGTAATTTTGGAGTATTTATCTTTTTTGAACCTGGCCGAAACCCAGACTATTTTTTCCAGCATAATATACTTGATGGCCAACTGACTTCCAACCATTTAAATATTTAAATTCTAAATCAGGTGTATATATTTTAATCTGAACAGAATGTATACATTTAATTGTATGTTCTACAACTGGAGTACCCACTTCCATAGAATAAAGAATAATATAAAAGTAAGATTGGAACAAACCTTTTGGTTATAAATTAGCAGTAATTAAATTGGTAAAATAATTGTATAAATAGGTATACCTGGAGTAACTGCTGCTGTAATTTTTTCTTTTCTGCTTCACTTCTAATTTCTTCAAGCATATCTCTGTGTTTGTTTCTCATGTGGCGCAGGAGGCAGTCCTGTCTGATAAAAGCTCGTCCACATTCATCGCAGGATCTTGGGGGCTCCTAAACATACGAGTACAGAACCAATGATAAAATAGGATTAACAATTTATCTGTTTTGTAAATTTAATTTATATTTAACTTATATTAAAATATTGTATAATTACACAAATTTCACCTCTTTTCTTTTTGCCTTTTACTGACACTATATGACTATTTCTCAATGTGAGCATGAAAATTTCTCTTGGTACCAGATTTACCAAAGCACCAAATTACAATTAAAATATAAATTAAAAATTTTTTAGGGCCAATAGTAATTTAATAAGTTCGGAATTGGCACGTGCATAATTCTTCTGTAGCAGCATCAATCTCGTTATTTAATGAAGTAGTGAGTTTCTTAAAATTTTACCTAAGAAAAAGAGCCAATAATAGTTTTAATTACTTAAATAAAGGAGCAAACCAACACAGTAGTTCTGAAGCCACTCCATTATTTAATGACATAGATAGAATGCTGTAAATAAATATTTCAAATGTAGAATATTGCAAAGCACCCACATATATAAAACACCTTACAAAAATAAATTGTGAAGTTATTATTGAGAAAATCATTAAAGAAGAATGAGGGAAAACTCATGGTAACTAAGTGATTATAGAAAGAAACCCCCAAAAATAGTTGGTATGCTCTTCTATATTTAGTTAAATTTAAAGAAAAAAACAGAAATATTTCAATGAGCACAAAATTAATGCAGCATACAGGGAATCCACCAGCATTAAAAACATTATTTGGTTTAACCAAAGATTTCACAAAAATATTGGCAGGCAATCAATATAGCTTTTATGATAGCTAATCCATTCTACCAAATGGCTAGAAAATTTTTTTAAAAAAGTGCTAGAAAAATTTCAGGAAATCTGTCTATAGCAAATTTATTTGACACTTTAAGGAAATGAGCATTACACGGTTAAACACTGTGTTAAACTCTTGATAAAATTAAAATAAGAAGGGGTCTAATCTGAAAGTTCGGAAAGACATTTATTAAGTTATTGGCTCCCCTTTGTCACCTTGCATACATAAGCCACCAACCTTTGAGTTGAAAGTCATAAAATCTTAGTATATATTTACACTTTGTCTTTATTTGCAATATATTTATATATTTTATCACTTACAACTAGTACTAAGTTGTAAATAAATAAGTTGAACAATTTCTTCCTTTTTTTTTTTTTTTTACATACTTGTATTTTATAGTTTTATTTTTATTTTGAGAGTGTAATGTGTCATGTTCTAATACACTTGGATTGGAATTTTGATGTGTTTTAAATAGTTTACTATGAATTGGCCTATGTTATATTTATATCTGGCATGCTTAACTCATAGAATGGGATTAAAGATCCAGAAAGTGGTAAGTCATTATAAAAATAAGTTTAGTGTGTGGAGATGCGACCTTTAATGATATGCCTATTAAAATTATTGCAAACTCAATTTCGACTTTTTGAACAAGCCCCACTTATCTTACCTTCAGTATAAGGACACTACTAATGAAGCCATATCTTATAGTATATTAGAAAATCCCTAAACCCTTAATATCTGTTTATAAGTAACGAAACATATCTTTGTGTGAATAGAAATAAACCTAAATAATGATATAAAACAACTTACTTTTGTATGAGTCAGTAGATGAACTTTCAAAGAAGACTTCATGGCAAATGATTTGCTACATATTGGGCATGTGTGGGCTAAAAATAAACAATAATCATTTTTGAATATGGTAATAAAGAAAGTATTGAAAATCTCATAATTAACAACTTTCATAATACAACTCTAAGTACAAATAATTAATTTCTACTGTTACAGATATGTAATATAATCGTATGGATTATTAAATAGTTGAATTAAAGATAAATGAATTTGAATAAAAAGTCCTATCTATGGAAAACTTATGCTACTACTGAGCTTTGTGTGTGCGTGCCCCCCCCCCCCCCACACACACATTGGGGAACACATTTTTTGTTTAGCTAGATCAGTGATTCCTAAAGTGGTCAATATCGACCCCTAGGGGTATATGACAACCTGCAAGGGGTCTACGTCAGCGAAAAAAAATTTGGGGGTCCACGATAGTGGATCTCAACACATACACTGATAGTACCTATTTACTTACATCATACTATCTTATAATATCAAAACATATACATTATTTATAAAAGTACCCATGAAGTAAAAAAATTATTATATAGGTTTATAAAATTGTGTAGGTTGTAGGATGTTGGTATTTGCTTTGTGGTCGCAATACATTTTGAACTTGTAAAAACCTGAGAGTCGCAGTCTCAGAGCTTCGCAAAAAATACGTTTATTCGTTTCCTAAATCTTGAAAAGGAAAGTGCTAAGAAAATATTCTCAATTCTGGCTGCAAAACAACATACCCGTTACTTATCCCGTATTATGGAATATAGCAAGGAAATTATTAATTCCCTTTCCATCGTCATACCTAGTGGAAAGGGGGTTCAGCGCTGTTACCAATCTCCTAACGAAAAAAAGAAACAGACTGAACATCATTAGCCGAGGAGATTTAAGATTAACCCTTACAAAATTGATGCCAAATGTTGATAATTTATTATTAAAGCATCAGGTTCATCCTTCTCACTAAAAATATTGACTTGATGTTATTTTATTCATAGTTTGTTTTATGTTTATTTAATGTTACATATATTTTACATAACAGATACAAACTTTTATTTTGAGTAGTTTTAATTTAAATTCAATTAATAAATGTATAAATTAACATGTGTTTTTACTTTAAGTTTTTAACACTAAACTTCACTACAGTTAGAAATTTACAGGAAATCAATATCAGGTAAGTAGGGGGTCTACCCAACGCAGAAAAACATGGCAAGGAGTCTACGACACAAAAAAGTTTGGGGAACTCAGAGTTAGATCTAACACTGTTTTTTCACTAATTCTTGGTGTCTAAATCTGAGAATAACCTCAGATTTTGTCTATCACTATAACTACAGGATATCCTCAGAAATCATAAAAATCATGCATTTAAAAGAACATAAAGTAAAAATGTACCAAATATAAAGTTTACAAAACATTTAATGTAAGTTAAATCAATTTCATACTCAAATTAATTATATTAAATTAATCAATTGTTTAATTAATGAACAGTACTTAAAAATTAAGATAAAAATTTTTGTGTTTGTAGCTTTTTCTGGAGTGTTTGGTTTGTGTACATTCGTGCTTGATGCTCCAACAATAGTCAGCCATCATATGTACGTCCCATCTACCTTGATACCTTGCTTTCATGACCCTCAAATCTTGATGGAAACGCTCACTCTGCTCATCACTCACTACACCAAGATTGTCCGGGAAATTAGGAAGGTGGCTGTGTAAAAAATGCAATTTAATGCTCATGTTGCAACCTAGTTTCTGGAAGCTTTCCAAGAGTTGCTGGACGATTTCGGAGTAATTCAATGCTCGTGTATTTCTATAACCATGTTTTTTTTAACAATGAGTCGCTTTCATCTGCACCATATCTGTATTCCCGTCTTCCATAGAGGGAAATACATTGAAAACTGGCATGGGGACTTCGGCTGAATGCGGTACTGGACGTATAGCTGATGGTAAACTAGGATACTCTATTTTTACATTTGTTTTTCTTGTTATATCCCGATTTTTTCACTATACAAAAGTAACAATCACTTGAATGATCATTGGGCTTGCGCCAAATCATAGGTATACCAAATAGAAACTTAGCACTTGTTCCCTTGGTCCACATCCATAAACCCTAAACACACTATTTACACATTTTATGAGATGCCAATGCTTTATCTTGATCTCCAAGTTTCACTTTCAAAATAGGCAAAATATGCTTGTCTGACAAATGTACTGATGTTTGCCCTTTGACTGGAAATGGTAAAACTGCCACATATATAACAAAACAAATTGGGGCTGTTTTCGCACTTTCAACGTGTAGGAGCAGAATAAGGAAACGTTTCAGTTCAAACACACTATGTAGTTCTGTACACTTCTGTAAAAAAATACTAAATACTGCTTACCGACACACAAAGTTTCACCACAGTATAACAGACGTAACTAAATGGGCAGGTCTAGACCAGCATGCGCCCCGCCCCACCCACATAGAAACCGAACATGACGTGATAGAAGAAAACTAAAAACAGTTTTGAAACCAGCATGCCTAATTCTATAGAAAACAGCTAAAAAATCCAACAGAAATTGAGTTTCAAATTGTTCCGCAGTGTAATATTTTTCATAGTACTCTAAAATTCTAAATACAATATAATTTTAATTATAAGCATAAGTGAAAAGAAACACAAATGGTTCACATTTTTTCAGCATTATTCAGAGTCTTGGTAGCTATGTTCATTGAACATACCACTTTTTCATTATTTTTGTCTTAATAATTTCACTTCCTAGCTTTAGTTAGTCGGTCAATAAAGAAAGAGGAAGAGAGAACTAATTGAAGGGTAATGGTAGTTGGTGATGTTTAGGCTTATTTATACAATATTTATCAATTGTTCTTTATCATTATTCATTTAAATAGGTTACAGAATTTTCAGAGGATACATTTATTAAACTATTTATTTTCATATTTACAATTATACTTAATAAAAAATTTAATAATTGTATTCATTCAATTTATTTATTTTATTGTTTTACAAGACATTAAAAAATTGGGACTTATCAAAATGAACTACTAAATGAGTTTTAGAATACTTTAGTAAAAGAGATTAAAACATCTCCTTAGATATACACATTCCTTAAAAACAACTCAAAATGAATAAAATAAACTAAAAAAAAAAAAAAAAAAAAAAATGTATATTTTGGAAAATAAATTGATTGGGGTTATTAATTACACATATATTTTTACTTTAAAATAATGACTTTTGGTCATAGAAACACACAAAAACTACACATGCCAGACAAGCATGTATCCTTAATTACATAAAAATCAGCACCAAAAATTACATCCTTTGGATCTTTGTAAAAGAACTACTTTCTAAATTAGCTTGTTGAAGTGATAAATCAAGTTAGAATTTCTAGCTGGTTTAACTGGGTGTTTGATCAAAATTGTATTAATCCACAATAAGTTAATTAAGGCTTATAACAGTTCAATTCAGAGAACTTGTTTACTGGTTTTGCAGTAATACTGCCATAAATATTAAATATGAAGTTGACACAAACCTTTTATTCCAGAATGAATAATCAGATGTCTGTTAAGATCTTCTTTCCTAATGAAGGTCTTCTTGCATTGCTCACATTCAAATGGTTTGGCACCCAAATGAATAAATTTAGTATGCTCATTCAAACGAGCTCTTCGGTTAAATGTCTTTCCACAAAGTTCACAGATGAACACTTCGGCTGGTTGAAAAACTATAAAATAAAGCATAAAATTATTTTTTAATTATTTCATTTTATTTTTAATAAAATTATTATTATTGTATTAAATACAAAAAGAAAATGGTTAAGATGCTTGAAGTAAACACACATACACACCAAATGAAATAATCATATCAATAATCATTTAGATGGTAAGATTATCCATACATTCATTTATAGTTAAATTTAGCTATATACTTCTGAAATTCATTTATTTTTTTAAAAGTTGTTTTGTTAAGTTTCATTATGCAATTATTTAACCACTTTGGGCATGGGAAGGAACTACTATAGGATTGAAGGAATATCTCAACAATAAAAAATAATTAGTAGAAAATTTTTTGTAGGAGTTCGGTCAAGGTTGATTCAAAAATACAATTTAAAAAAAATGAGTAATTTTTATTATCTGTCGACACTTTGGCTTTCGACAGATAATAAAAATTATAATTGTAAGCCATATTCAGGACTGTTGAAATACAATGTCATAAGAAAAACACACAAAAAAAAAAATTAAATTATTTACATTACTATTATATAAAATTGCCGTAACTAAAAGTAATGTGACATCAAATGCTGTGGAAAAACAATAACAAATATGTAGAAAAATTCACCACACCTACCTATCATGAAGGCGAGAGGGGACATCTTGTCCCCTGGATCAATTGTTCATGACTGAGAGGTAGGTTTTGGAAATTAGGAAATATTTTTAAGATGATCGACATGGGTGGTGGAAGGGTCGGAGGTATGAGGCAGTAGGTTATTGTTAACTAACAAAACAATCCTTTGACTTTGAAAATAAGTATTACTTGATGAATGTACGTATTAAAAAAACAATGACTTATAAACTTATGAAAAAATTACTTAGCTATGTAGAAAAATAAACTAACCACTCTGCCCTGTATGATAGAAAAGATGAGACCTCAGTTGAGAAGACTGAATGAAGCGTTTCCCACAGTATTGGCAGGCATGAGGCTTGTATCCTGTATGGATCCTTACGTGACGGTTCAAAGTTTCCTTAGCTGCAAACCGCTTCCCACACTGAAATCACATCATGAAGTAATTATAAAATTTATGTACATATATGTATGCATATTTATTAAAGACATTACATATACCTTTACAAAAAACTTGCAAAGTAAGAAAATTCCACTTAAATTGTTTTTTAAAAACTAAATTTTTTTTTAAAGAATAACTAAATTAAAAGAGGTATGATATGAACAATTTGTATTACATTAGAATATTTTTTTTTAAATTTATAAAATTCCTGATTTTTTTATTAATACGAATATCTATTGACATTGGAATTAGGTGCATCATAAAAGTCTCGCATGCAGAAAAGTGGGAACTACTAGAAATTCTCAATGTCAGTTATTAAATGTAATAAATGTATCATACATTCTGTAATCCAGCTTCATTGGTTTCTGCAAACCATCTTCTGTTGGCGAGCGCTTTCAGAAATTATCCATCCTTGGGGTCGAATACATGTGTTCACTGTCACTGTCACTGTGACAGTGAACACAAGTATTCAGCCACGAGGATGGATAATTTCCGAAAGCGCTCCCCAACAGAAGATGGTTTGCAGAAACCAATGAAGCTGGATTAAAGAAGGTATGATAGTTCTATATTCATTGGTAGTTATAATAACCCTTTAGAAATAAATTTAATTAACCAGTATGGTAAATATGGGTATCAGGTTTCTTATTTAAGATATAACCATATAATGATTATGACAACAAACTTTTAATTAAGTAAAAGCCCTTGGTATTATTAAAACCCAGAAAAGTGTTTCAATATCATGAAAAATGATAAACGAAGAACGAAAAAAAAACAAAAAAAAAACGTATGGCATAGAAATTAATTACAGGCTAAAGTTATGTACAAGTGAGAACTAATAATTAGTGAAGACATGAAAACGAGTCACAAGATGGTAGACTGTAGGAGGCAGCGGCCCTCAGCGAAATTAATTAAAAATAAAATAAATCAATATTTTAATTATTATTAATTATTTAATCAAATTATTATCTTGAGGATTTTTCAATTTGGTCTCCAATTGAAAAAGCACCCTTCTCTCTCGACTGATTTTAAGGACCTTACCAAAGGGAATGCGGAAAAAAACCTTAACACACATTATATATACACATTTGCACACACACACACTTTGAATAGACCATATTTTTAATTTCTTGATATGAAGATATGTGATAATTTAAAAAAAAAATTGTGCTAAGAAATATTTATTAGCTTGAGTTTTATAAAATAAAAATCTGCAGAAAAATGCACCTTTCACACAAGGTAGCAGGCTTTCTCATTTAGAACAAGATTAGTTAGCAGGTTAAAAAAAATCTAACACTATAAACGCTAGTTATAATATAATAATCAATTATCTAACAATAAGGTTATGACATGCGAAAATTGCTCTGAATTAATTTGAGAAAATTTTCTTAAGACTAGGAATACATAATTGTGGTCTTTAATGGGGAATCTAATTAATATGTTTCGATACAAACACATATACACTGCCAGACAAAATTAAAGGGTCACTTCAATATTTTGAAATTACAGAACTGTATAGGGTATTTTTGAAGATATTCTTTTTTCTTTGTAAGTCACACTTTATTATATGGGTAATAAAAAATAAAAAATTCTTTTCTAGAAATTTTTAATAGGAAAACAAATAAAAAAATCAAAATGTCCTACAGTCTCAAAATGAAAAAGTAAATCTTTGAAATGAAATGAAATAACAAAACTGAATAAAAATTCAGGAAAACGATCAATAATTGGTATTCCCACCTCTAGCTCTGATAATTGCTTCCATTCTCCTGCCCATTCCAGCGACCAGGGCTCTTACATGTTGTTCTGGGATGTTGTTCCACTCTTCCACTAACATTTCCCTTAAATCTGCCAAATTTTGTGGGTCTCAGGCACGGACACGTCTTCCAAGCATGTCCCATACATACATACTCTATTGGGTTCTTCTTGTCTCAGGAACGTGAGGTCGGGCATTATCATGCATAAAAATAAAGTTACCTGCGATATTTCTGGCAAAAGGTATTACATGTAGCTCAAGTACCTCCCTAATGTACCTGTCAGCAGTTATAGAGCCACGGTTCACAAGAACCAACTCTGTACGGGAGTTTAAATTTATGCCCCCCCACACCATCACTGACCCACCACCAAACGCAACCCTTGGAGAAAAAGTGCATGGAACATACCTCTCTCCCCGCCTTCGCCATACCTTTTCCCGTCCATCTGGAGATTGGAGACAGAATCTTGACTCATCGCTGAATAATACGAGGCTCCAATCTTCCTGAGTCCAGTTTAGGTGCTCCCGAGCAAACCTCAAGCGCTCAACCCGGTGTTCCCTGGAGAGAAGAGGTCCAGTAGCTGAAGGATGGGAGGTCAATCCATAATTGTTGAATCGTCTTCTCACGGTTCGCTCTGAAATTTGCACATTCCTGAACCTCTGGAGGAGACCACGCAGACTGTTACCAGTTGATCGGCAATCCCGAAGAGCATATAGTTGCAAAAATCTCTCGTCACGATGGGAAGTTGACCTCGGACGGCCAACTCATCTTGAATGCCCTCCAGTTCGACGGTGCCTATTAAGCACCCTGAACACTACGGATTGTGACCGCTGGAGCCGTTGCGCAATATGCCTTTGAGAAAACCCTTCTTCCCTCAAAGCAACAGCACGAATTGATTCCTCTTCGGTCAATGCTCTTCTGTTGGCCATCACAACGTTCTTACTAAACTCACAAGTAAAAACTAAAGTCTCTTAAATGTTAGAAAATCTTCAATAAGATGAATCTTTGCTAACAACTAACCACTTACTGATAGGAAGAAAGAAAATAAGTGGATTAACTGACCCTTTTCTCCATAAACGGGTGGGAATATAAATAGGTACAGGATTAACTGGATAAGATACAACACAAAGTCCAGTCTGGAGCAATGGAATTTCTACCTTTATCTCTTATGTAATAATGATATAAATATTTGTAAGTGATCCTTTAATTTTGTCCGGCAGTGTATATATATATATATATAATATTTGTGTGTGTGTGTGTGTGTGTATGTTCAGCCTTAGATATGTACATTGTAAATACATTCATAGTAATTTATTTGAGCATAGTACTGATTACAAAAAATAGGTTTGCAGCATGCCAAAAATACCTAAAGTAAACTTCTAGCCAAAATTACTAAAAATTTCTAAATATATGCTGATCTAAATTTTAATAAAAATATACGGAATAAATAAATAAAATAATAGAATAAAAAGTTCTGTGCAACAGGGAATAGCAGGGTGAAGCCTAATTTTCGACAACCATGCTATATCTTACCTCAAAAGAGTTGTCTGCGAGAAAAGAAAACAATAATTAATATACAGAAAGACATAACTATAATAATATTTTACACTAACAATTTTATGAAAACTAGACAATATGTTACATATATGATGTTAGTTGAGAACGATATCATGGAGGATAAATGATTGGAATTCAGTCAATGAGTTTTAGATTAAAAAGAACATATTTGTGCTCCCAATTTTTTTCAATTAAGCCTTCTCCAGGAGTGTGAAACAAAATTTGTACAGCAATATACGTTGGACCCTAATGAAATCACGACATTCAAGACCCTATTAAAAAAAACAAAAAAAAAAAAAAACAGCAACCATCAGAATGATATGAAAAATAAATAAAATAACCACTGCTCTCTCTAAATACTTGGTATCACATCATTATCACTACACCATTGGTATCACAAATTCATTTTTATAGTGACTGAAACCAACCTTGAAAAACTAAGAACAAAACCCAATAATGGTAAAACAGAGACTATAAATTTTCCACATATGATGACATTTTAAATACTCTTAAAACCAAATTACCTTACAACATTACCACATATTGTCTTTCCCTAACTCAGATTGTTCTCCAAACATACAGATCATGATACCGCACGTCATTTATTCTTTCAAAAGTTTCATCACCTTTCCTTCAAATAACACTGCCTTACTTCTGATGAGTCACTTACTTCCTCCCCCACCACACATCACCTGCTTAATTAATCATATAAAAATACCAATAATCAAATTTTTCAGTCATTAGCTAGCTAGAATGATGTATATGGTTACCTCTCTCCCCATTATCTCTATTGGTCCATTAGTATGTGTAAATTAATAACATGTGAGAATGGTCGGGGTTTCGGCCAGGAATCTAATTCCCCCTCTATCAGAAGCCCAAATGTTACACCTCAAGAAAGATCGTCCAGTACAACAAACACCTGCCAGTCCACATCTCCACTCATCTCTCACACTCACCATGGCGTAATTTCACAAGACTCACCACACTCAACAGGTACTCAGCCATCCTTATCTACACTGGCCGAAACCCCGACCATTCTCACATGATATTCGAGACGGCCAACTAACCATCAACCATGTAAATTAATAACATATAACTTTGTAATTTTTTAATTTTATAGTATTAGTGATTTTTGTAGCACATACTGTAGTAATTTTTATAACCTGTTATTCGTTCTTTAATAAAACACCCCCAAAAGAAAGCCAGAAATTTAGGATGAAACATTGGCCAAAATAAAAACTTTTTGTTTCATAAATTTATTTTATTCAAAACTCATTGACTGAATCTCACTCACTTTATTCCCCATATATTATAAGAATATATTATTTTAATTTGGGTAAGAAGTATATGAAATCACAGCAAACAAATCAAAGCAAATCTGAAATCAATTGGCTCTGATATTAATGCTTAAAGTTTTTTCCTGAAGTAATAAATTTGTTTTAAGAGCACTTTAGGTAATTTATTCATGAGTAAATATTAAGTTAATTTTTGCAACCCTAAACAAGTTAAATAAATTTAACATACCCGCCCATTTCATGACCCTAAGTGGTTTCATGGCAGGTTAAAATAAAAAAACCCAAATGCTCTAAAAACAAAACTAGGATGCAATTACATTACAACCCTCTGTTGCATTGAGAGCCAATATGGACGACAGCCATTTCTCTATTGAATTCAACATATTTAATATTTCATCACACAGGTTTACATCAATGAATAATTATATTACAATAAACAAACCACAGATAATAACTTATAATAATTTTTAGCAATAAAAGGCCTAAATAATGGTATTGTACATGAATTTAGTAATTAATTGGGTTTACTTAAACTTACAATATTTTATTACACAAACACAAAAGTCTTGTATAGGGATGAAAAAACTTAAAAAAGGTACTCACTTCCTATTGAATACCAGTTTCAAAAACTGATAAATAATTTTAACCAACACTTTAGTTGTATTATTTCATAAGGCATAAAACTAAGTTAGGAAATAAAATATAAAAGTACTTACTGTGGAGCACTCAAATGGCCTCTCACCAGTATGAGTTCTCCGATGTTTCTTCATTGCTCCACTAGAAGGAAATCTCTTAGGGCAAAAATCACAACAGTAATGCTTCTCACCTAAATCATTTAAAATTTTTCCAAATGAGTGTAATATTATTTAGAAAGATATTTTAAAAAATACTATTATCAAATTATAAAACCATAAATGAGATTCATAATTTTTCAAGTTCATTAAAATAGAACTTCTTCCTATATAAAACGTTACTTGAATTTGTCTGGAATATTTTAATGAAAATTGTCTTTCATACCATTTTTTTTTTGTTGGTTTTATTATTTTTTTAAATGGTAAGCTTATATATTTTTTGTGAAAGAAAATTTTTAATTTTATTCTCACACACTGAATATTACTAAGCAGCTCAGCACATTGAAGGAATAGGACCTTATTCTTTTAACTTAACAGCTCTGTCACAATAGGCAACATATCCATTTTTACTATTAAAAAAAATCAACCATATTATGAATATGTCTTGGTTAGGATAGGTAATTAATAAAATGATGAATTAAGAGACATATCATTAAAAAGCAAGATTGAATGTGAAAACTTGGTTAATAAAATTATGAATTTTTACTTAATTATAGTTTTAAATTTTATAACTACTTTACACCTTTAAATTGGATCTATTAATAAATTTGTAGCCATCTGATCAAGAAATGAGTATAATTGCCTTATAGGTGATGGCGCTATAGCAAGTACAGAAAAGAACGTGTGTTCATGTAATGAACGTGAGTGTCGTGTAATGGTATCATTTTAGTATATCTTTTAAACTATATAAAATAAAGCTTAACAAAATCAAATATTTATCACAATATGCTATTTCTTCAGTGTAGGGAAGAACCTTTATCAGCTGTAAATATAAAATGTAACTAATCTTTTAGAATTTACTAAGATTATCTTTGCTTTCTCATACAAGCAATTTGTTATGATAAATTTTAAGGACACCGAGAAAACAGATACTAAGCTCTTCTTTTAAATGCATAACTATAAAAAAAAAAGTATTTAATTAAATAGATTGTTTTATATAAGCAATAGTATGTACTAAACCTTATTTACTAAATATTAGAATAGTTTTTAGCATCCCAGTATTTAGAATACATGTAAATTATTTATATGGTTTTGTTTGAGCTTAAATTATACATTCATAAGTAATTTATATGCTTTAAGCCATTAACAAATTAAGGAAAACAGATTCTTATAACCAAAGTACAACAAAAAACTCCATCAGGCTGGAACTAAACAAAATCTTAAGAATTTTGGATACCTTTTTTTTTTAAAAAAATTTCAGAAGCAATTTTTTTTCTGAATTTTCTAGTGAATTATAGGATTATCATTGAATATATATTTTAATTGCCAACTCACATTCATTGAGTTCAAGTAATAATTACTAATGCAAAATATCATTAGCCATATTTGGGTTACAAATAAAGCTCTGCTCCTAACTAATGTGGTGCTGATTTTATTTAATATTAAGCATATTCATTTTAGAGCTATGCACAGAGTTTTCTGCTTAAATAGAAAGAATGTTCAATGCAAAATATATGTTATCCCACAACATGTTTCAGGTTAACCTATCTGGAATTAATATGATTTCACTGATTATCAGAAAACAATTTATACCTTAGTATACATAAAAAAATAGTACATACCAAGTTTAAGAGAATTGAAAATTGTTGTAAATTTAAGTTGGATTTTTATTAAGCCCCATTCCTTAATATCTGATTTTGCATAATAAAAAGTTATTAACTTAATAAGTTTCACTTCAATAAAATACAAATTTTTATGTGCTATAGTATTAGAAGTGTTTTAAATTACCTTGAAACTTTAGGCCAAAACCTATTTCAACTAGTCAGATTTAGCTTATTAAGTACATTATTTTTTGCTTTTAACTTAAATACCATAAGATAATTTCTCCATATTTTACTTTGGGATGTCAGAGTGGATGTATCCTTATAACAAATAAAAAATAAATATATAAAATCCTAGCTTATACATAGTAGAATTTATTTATTTATTTTTTTGCACAGAGCTTTTAGATTTATGGTATCTTCAGATGCACTCTAATTGACAAAACACTGACTTTTTGAAAAACTGCCATCCAGACTTCTCAAAGAGTCAATGTTTTCTCTGATAATTTAAAATGCAACTGAAGATGGTTGTCAAAAAGCTTTATGCAAAAATAAAGATTTTACTGTGGGAAGACAAAAATGTTTTATTATCCTTCAAAGAGACGAAGAAACTTATAGTAAATGAGTGATTTAATACAATAACTTCTTGTGAAATTAAACTTAAATCAAATAGACTTCATTAGCAAACAAAAAACAAAGCTACCCAAAAAAGCATGAGTCAAACCTGCATGAGTTCTTTTGTGAATTTGTAGCAAATTGGTTCCACAGAACTCCATTCCACAAGAATCACAAGAGAAGATTTTTTTTCGTTTAGTCTGCCCAGCATGAGCTCTCAGATGTTCTCTTAGATTGTCTTTGCGATTGAATTCTCGCCCACACACCTTAAATATTTGAAAATTATGATTAGAAAACAAAATTAACAATTTTAATTTTATATAATTTTTTTAATAAAAAAATAAATCTATTGAAGTATATTAAATAATTAAGTTTAACATAAATTCTAAAAAATTTATTTGGAATCTATAAAGTAATGTACTAAAATAAAATAAAATATTACGAAAAAAATAAATTTAACCAGAGAATTGAGAATAAGGTACACAAATATGTAAGAAATAAATAGAACTAGTTATTCTCTTTAGATACTGATAATTGATAATCAGGACAGGAATGATATGTACATAATTAAAACAATTTAAAATACATCCACCAAATTATATCTTAGGAAAAACAAAAGAAATTGGAAGAGTGCATTGGTACTACTTTTTACTTGTTTATATTAAACAAAAAACCTAAATAAAATTAGTTAGTCTGAGTTCCTTTAAAGTTCACATAAAATAAAATAAGATCCCACAAAAAATTGTGGAAGAAACTCATAACTAGAGAAACAGCTGAGAGTTTAGGGCCAGCCCTATAAATGAAAGTATTATCAAAATAAATATTTGTGGAAAAGACTGGAGGAGGGAGAGTTTTCCTAATGTAAATGTGCACGTGAGTATTTACTTTCAGTAAAAGTAGGACAGGATTGAGGGAGACTTAACTTTTCTCTGTGGGAAGGGATCCTTACCTTACTTTGAAAAAGCAACATATCTTAAATTATTAGAAGCAAAGTTTAGTCTTTCAGCAACAATTCATAAAAGTGTTTACTTATCTTAATTTTTTAAAATTTAATTTAAACTTCATTTTTATAAGTGAGACTGGTTTAAACCATTTTAAGAATTTAAATAGAAAGTGTTTGTATGGGTTCTGGCATCAGGAGTTTTTAAAAAAAGAATAAGGTAACTAAAGAAATTTGCTACTGGGACTTTTTTATGAAGACCATTAATTGTTAGTTAATGGCAGAAATTAGACAATTGGTTTTCTTAACCTTTCTTAGCTTAGTTCAAAATCATTTTAATATTCATCGTTATTAATAAAGCTTAATAATTTTTCTCTTCTGTACTATAGCATTATAAGAAAAGTGAAGAGAGCAATTTGGAATTGAAAATAAATTACACAGTCTAAAGAATTTGTTTCAGTAGTGTCAGAAAAAAACAGACATACACTGTGGTGAGGGGAGGGTTGGCAGGTGTGTTTTTTTCTTCTTTATTATTTAGATTCACACCAAACAAACAATAACAAATTTAGAAGTGCATTGGAGAAGTTTACAATATTTTGACCTCGACTTGATTCCTTGAGATTGCTTTTTATTTTATTTTTTTAAATATACAAATAAAATAAACCATTGATGAGAAAATTTATTTGAACAAGTTAAAAGTACAACTAATACCAAAATAATTTTTTTTAAGACTTGCTTTGTTTTAATTTATAAAAGTTAAAGGTGTGCCCCTCATTTATACAAAATAAACTAAGCTGATAAATATTTATTTGGTTGTGGTTTATTATCCCATGTAAATTTTAAACAATTAAAGTAAATTAGTGAGTTGGGAATTTAATGAGTTATCTAGCTCGTCCCAGTAGTGTAATGGTTTAGCATACCGGCCCGGATAGCAGGAGATCCAGGCTGGGACAGATAGATTTTTTTATTCTATTCCCTCTCATTAATTGTTTGAACTAAGCTGATTTTTCATATTTTATTCAAGGTGGGAATAAATAAAAGTAGCAGATTTGATCTTAAATGATGAAAAGGTCAATTTTTCAAAGCATCTATTTAATTTAGAAGTTCAAAATTATTTAAACTTAATTTAATTTATTAATTTCAACTTTGGACATGGATGAATTTAGTTACCCCAAATATAAATGCTAAATAATTTGCTAATCTGAGGGTGAGTAAACTGTTAATGTGGAAATCATGCAAGTTCTTCACGGTCTCTGTGTTCTAACTAAACTGTTTACTTGCTTGCCTGCCCTTATTCAGAATGTATTCTTAAAAGTTTTATTTTGCTAAAGCAGTTCATAGTTAAGCAATCAATGCCATAAATGGTAAAAAAATTATTTTGGCTATTAAGAAACAGCTAGCTAAACTATTCACACTAGGTTAGAAAATAAGAATTACAGAAAATCAGTATAGTAAAAAAGAAATGATAAAAGAACTATTGAAGCAATAATAAAATTATAAAAAATAGGAACAAGTCAATAAAAGAAGAAAAGTATGTAGCTCTTTTCGCTGACTTTTTTTCAAAAAAGCTTTTGACTTGGTAGATCACATTAATCTTATTGATAAATTGTACAATTATGGCATAAGAGGAAATAACATAAAACAGTAATTAACAATGACGATCAACAAATCCAAAGAAATTCAAATGAACAGTGATTTACCTCAGGGTTCAATCTTAGGTCATTATTATACCCCAATAAAATTTTATTTTCAGATGACCTGACTGTTTTTTATAATAAAAACAAATGAGTTAATCATATATTTTATACACACAAACAACTTAAAAAGTTATAATAACTATTATTAAATAATTCCAAAACACATTACATGAGTTTTAAAATGAAAGGTGATAAACTTATAAATAAATTTTAAACTTGAAAAGATAAAAAATATTAAATTTTGAGGAGTAAGTAAATATCTTCAATATTAGGTGCCATCCATAAAAATATTGTAAAACATAAATATTAGAAAATAAATTAGACACATATTATGAATTTTATAGATTGATACAACACCAATAATAACAAAGATATTTATGATACGAAAATTGATATTTATCTATCCCCTCATTCAATTTCAGACTATAATGAATATGCCAAACAGTTTCTATATTAAAAAAAGAGGAGGCCCCGTTAAAAATTCATACTTCATAATTATTTTTCATAAAGATTTATAGAAAGTAAATGGCACAAAATTTATTTTGCTACAATTATTTTTATTACATAACACTAATTGTAACAAAGATATTAAAGATTTTCAATTCTAGTCTTTCATAAACACCACATGTTTCTCTCGGCCCACTGCAGTTATTAAAAAACTTCTGCAATGGAAGTAATTTGTAATTTGATGTCCTGGGAAAGATCTCAACACATCAAATTAGGTTTCTTTATTTCAAAAATTACAAATATCAGAAAGTGTTTATAGAATTGCATGTATGCACACACACTCAAATGAAAAAAAAAGCAATTTGAATTATTTTTTTGAGAAACACACACTAGATGTAACCCACCAACCAATAAAATTTTGAGATAAATTAAGTCTACTTTTAATCATGCTTCCCAATGTATATAATTATACTATATATATAAAAGCCTTATTTTGAAATTGATAAAGTAAAATTATAATGCAAACATAACTATAGCATTACATATTTGAAACAGACAAACCTGACAAGGGAAAACAGGTTTTTCTTTACCATCACATCCAGTCTGCATGTTATGCCTGACAAGGTGGTATTTACGAGAAAACTCTTGTTTACACACAGGACAAGAATATGGCTTGAACCCTGAAAAAAGAAAATTTCTTACAAGAATATTTATACAAATTGCAAATGTGATACACACTTCTACAAATTTCTCTTTTATCCAATCTGAGTGATAGGAAGTTAATTTATCATTATATATGACAAATATACAGAAGCTTTAATATAAAATAAATAATAATATAATATATTATATAAT
>KZ808130.1:216350-229333 GCA_000696205.2 Oncopeltus fasciatus | reverse complement strand
AATAAAAATGAATGGAACTATAGAAACTAATAATATACATTGTTAATTATAAAAAACTTATTAATAATATCTAATTCTTTAACATATAATCATTGGAGTCTATAAATTTGTTAACAATAACTCTATTAAGTCCATATGCAGGGACTTGTAGCAGCAGATCTAATTTGCCTTATAGTTTCATCAAAATTTTATGAAACATATATAATTGTCAGTATGTAGTCAATAAACTAAATTCTTACATATTATCTTTAACATTATATATTTATAAAAATTTTATTTTAAATATATTATGAATGAATGAAATTAAATTATATATTAAAAGTTAACAACAGTAAGAATTTGTTGGGTATTGGTTAAGGTTGATCCAGAAAAATACAATTTGATAAAATCTACTTATATCTGCTGACATTTCGTCTAGATATAAAATCCATTTAATCCAGGTGACAACACGGGGACCTCTTGTCTTTATGATAGCCTTGAAGCTGGCTTACAATGTGAGCCGAAATGTCCGCAGATAATAAAAAATTCATTCCTTTAAATTGTATTTTTTTTTATATCAACCTTGGCCGAACCCTAACAAATTCTCTACTAATCTCCATGGTCAAAAACTCTCCATTTGAAAATAAAATTTTTTCAATTAGGTCTTCATGTAAATCTGCCTCACCCATAGCAACCTCCTGCCCCAGTCACCAGTAAATTAGAAAAGAAGCTCAAGAGCAGAATTTTGTTTCTTTATTAGTAAATTAGAGTATACAGCTCAGCCCTCTAAAATATATTTTTAAATGCATTACCTAATATGCTTCTTAAGAAAATATGTAAAGGAGCAAATACTTTTAAAATTTCCATCTATTATTATTATGTTATGAAAACAATTTTGATAACACTAATAGTAATAAATAAATTTGCTTCAACCGGCCATTTTCTGTACTTTATTCTATAGGATAGTGGCAGAGTCTATTTGTATTCATTGACTAATGTTGATTTATGGTCAGTAATTATATTAATACTTTTATTGGTCAGTCACATTGTGTGTATGTAATCGTGATTTTAGGATAGCGAATTGTTCAGCCTGATTGTTTGTGCACTTTGGTCCTAATTTAAATTTCACTACATCTTTTAGAATAAATTTTTTGAAAATGGGACAGGCACATCCAACTAATTCGCCATCCTTACTTCCATCTATGTAAATTTGACAATCAATTTCGTAGCTATAATTTAGGATAATTTCTGGATGATGATTTTAACTAGAACAAAGGCAGCTTCATCTGAAAAGGTCATGAAACGTCTAGCAATTTTAATCACTATCAGCCTCTGGATCCTTTCAAGTCTGGTGATGTTTTCTCTTTAAACTAGAATAACAGATTTTGACTACATATGTCAGAATAGGTAAAATGCCACCTCTGGACAAAATGTTGAGGTCTTCTGTTATTAATATACTTACTTATACTTAATAATATTAAGTGTGTCATTTGCAAAAGCTAGTACAGTTATGTTTTGTGGGTACCAAGTAGCAATTACATAGGGTACCACTTACTAAGGGAGCAAAGTGAATGCACTTCTGGATGCAAGACAGGCCTTAGATCGTGTCTGGCCTTGGCCTTTTATACAAACTGAACCTTATCCTGCCAAATACTGTCTATCTAATTATTCACTCCTATTTATCCAACCAATTTTTCTGGGTCCGACAGGGATCAGATTATTCTAACTACTGCCCTGTGGAAGTGAGATTTTCTCAAGGCAGTGTGCTCGGACCCATCCTCTATATAATTTATACTTCTGACTTTTCAATGACAGCTGATACTTTCTCTGCTACCTTTGCCGATGATGCGGCCATCATCGCGTCAGATCCTGATCCCAAAGTTGCTATTAATAACTTTCAAGTACATCTCAACCACATACCTGCTTGATGCAAGGTGTGGCATATAAAAATAAATGAAAGCAAGTGTGTCCATGTCACATTCACTCTTCGCATCAACCACTTAATCTCACCTTTAACGAAATTTCTATTCCCTAATCCAACTCCATAAGATACCTTGCGGTTTCTACTTGGACCTAAGACTAACTTGAAAAGAACACATAAGGCAAAAGAGACAAGACCTAAACAGAAGCTACGGACTATTATATAGACTATCGGATAAATATAAAAATTATCAGTACACAACAAATTAACAGTATACAGAACTATTCCCATCAGGGGTTATGCTTTGAAAAATAATTTTAAGCTGAAAAAGAATTTGGAATTATTTTAAAAGATTTATTGAATGCTTTCTTAATAATTTTGAAAAATTATCAATAAAGAATTAAAGTTTAATAATAGAGAATTTTAAAAGTAATTGTTTATATAATTAGTGTCTATCACGGCAAATCCATTGTATATTTTTGCCAGTCTGCATTTATAGTGGCATAAAGAACTTCACAATTGTTAGAAATTGTAAAACAATTCAATAATAAATTAAATTTAATGTTCTAAGATGATTTTAGTTGGGGTTCGGTAGAGGTAGATCCAAAAATAAAATAAAAAACATTTATTAAAAAAATACATTTTTTTAATTTGTGTTTTTTTGGATCTACCCCAACTAAAATCATCTTAGAATAATATCTACAGTCAACAAACTCTCCTATTAAATTTAATGATATCATGGTCTGAAAAATTTTCTTTATTAATGATATTCCAGTTTCTAATTTTGTTTACTAATCGATCATTTGTCAGGGTTATATCTATATTACTAAATCTATGAGGTCTTAAAAAAGTTGAAACACTTAAGTTTCGATTACATATATTTGAATAACTTAGGACAATGTAATGACGATTATTCATTAGGCAATTGTGTCACAATATTGAATTTGTGTAGCAACAGTATGAGTCCGCTCCAATTATTATTCCGTAGTCAGGAAAATAATCAATTACTCTCTTTATTCTATTACTGTAAACAGTAACCTCTCTGTTTACATCAAGGTAGGCAGAGACAAAGCTATATGGATCTTGTATATGGACCTGTATGATGGTAACATCTGGGCTAAAGTACTGAGTTACATTATGTTCAAATGAAAATTACAGCTCACTAAAATTATATATTTAAGAGTTGGATTTCATATAAAGCCAAAAATTTTAACATGCAATTTTGCTGATAAAAAATTAAATATCAGAAAATATTTCTAACTATAGAAATCTATAGAGTTAGAAATAAGAGAATTTTTTAATTAAGAGTTGGGTTTCTTCAAATCCTAATCAACCAATTCTGCACATGAACAAATCAATATATTGGGTTTAGTATTTCAATGAAACTTATCTAATTTTTACCATTTAATTAATTATAATTATGCCGGAGGCTGATTTTTCTATGTAAATAATAAAAACAAAACAATGACAGATAATAAATATTATTTTTACTGATGTTTTTCCTTTTATTGAGGTAATCTAAATATTTTAACTATTACAGCACACAAAATATTTAAATTAAATTTCAGGCAAAATTTAAACACCACTCCTGTTGATTTTTTAAAAATTATTATTAGTAATTCTTTATTGATTTCTTTTGAAATATTGCTAAAATTATACTTCATTAAATTATATGTAAAAACTATTAACATATAACAAACCTGTGTGGGTATACATGTGTCTTGCAAGGGTTCCTTTATCTGGGCATTTAGCTCCACACTGAGGGCACTCATGACTCTCTCCCATGTGGATAACTTTTTGATGACGTTCAAGGGATGCTTTCAGCAAAAATAGTTTGTTACAGTTGTAGCATTGGAATTCACCAGTCTATAATTAAATAATCTTAAGTGATTATAAAAAGATCTAATAATCATTCTACTAAGGTAGTAAACAATTTTCTCTAAAGGTACTAAAAAGGGGCTTAAACTATGGGTGACAGAAAGTTAACTTCAGTCAATATTAAAAATGAAAACATTAGGTTCTAAATGTTTAAACATACTTTGTTATTAATAAATAGATAATTTACCTAATTATACAAAACGATTAGTATTACTATATAACAATATTTTAAAGGTGTGACAAAANAATAAAAAAAAAAAAATTAAAATATCAATGAACTTACTTTATGAGCAGTTTCTAAATCTTCTCCACAGCAATAACACTGAGAAATTGCAATCGTTTGCTCATTTGGCACTGTGAATAAAGAGGAGTAAATATTTTAAAGTGAGTAAAAATTATAGATAAAACAACTATTCATGTATATATCAGTTCTCTGCTAAATGACTGATAATCACAAGTTTAAACCATAAAACAATATTGCATAGTAACATATGTGATCATAAATATATTTTCATTTATTTCAGTACATTTTCTAAAATTTGAGAAAATGGTTGGAGTTTGGTTGGCTGTCAAGTATTATGCTGGAGAAATTAGTCAGGGTTTCGGTCAGGATAAAAAAAAAAAAAAATAAAAAAAAAACTCCATGGTTATTGGGTAATCATTTTATTATTGCCAACATATTGAATTAACTAGTAAGTCATCATCAAGAGCGATAGTGATGTCTGGAGAGATCTCTGAGGGAGGTTTATGGTCACATCTCTGCAGAACTAAATTGAACTAAGTTTTTCCAGCTCAATCCATTAATGTATTAAAAAAGGGATTTTATACTTCTGAGATTCTGATGAAATTATCTCTTTAATACAGAAATGGAATATTAACTCCTGGGAAAATGGGGTCTAATATCTTTGAGTAAAACACTGAGTAACTCATTCTATAATATGGGATATGGACAGGTGAGTTATCAATTGAACTTACCTGTGACCATATACTACCAGGTATGCAAGTTTAAAATGTCGTTTTAATTCCAATAGAATGCGCTCTTAGCCTATTGAAGGATTTGCTTATCTCTAAACGCTATTTTGTTTGTTAGTCATTTGTTTACAAAAGTCAGTTGTTTTTAAGTCGTTTACGTGGACATATCATACCTTTCTTTGGTGTTAAAAATGTCTAATTTTAAGCCAAATAAAGAGCATTTGCGGCATGTCATGATTTTCTTATTTAATCAAAAGAAAAAGGCATCTGAATGTCATCGAATTTTTGTTGAGACTTATGGCGATCTTGCTCCAACCGTCAAGACATGTGAACGTTGGTTTCAACGTTTCAAACATGGTGATTTTGATGTTACTGATCAAAAACGAGAAAATCGACCAAAAAAGTTTGAGGACTTCGAATTGCAATCTTTATTAGACAAAGACAATACCCAAACCCAACAAATGATGGCAGAACAGTTGAATATTACTAGGCAAGCCATTTCCGATCGCCTGAGAGCTATGGGAAAGATTCAAAAGGTTGGAAAATGGGTTCCACATGAATTGGACGAACGACAGATGGAAAAACGAAAAACAAAAGCCCGGCGAAACAGTCAATACCGAGCGCTACCGACAACAAATGATCAATTTGAGTCACGCATTGATCGAAAAACGCCCAGAATGGGCTCACAGGCACGCCAAAGTCATTCTTCAGCATGATAACGCTCCTGCACATTCAGCCAGATTGACTAAGGAAACGATTTCTTCGCTTGGTTGGGAACTCCTACCCCACCCGCTGTATTCACCTGACCTGGCGCCTTCTGATTATCACCTCTTCTCATCGACACTCATTGGCGGAGCAACACTTCAACAATTTCGAAAACGTACGAAAATGGCTCGATGAATGGATTTCAAAAAAAGATGAAGCATTCTTTTGGAATGGTATCCATATATTGCCCGAGAGATGGACAAAATGTGTAGAAAGCGAGGGCCAGTACTTTGAATAAAATATATTATACTTTTTTTTAAATTACTGTGTATATATTTTAAGAAATAAACGACATTTTAAACTTGCATACCTGGTAAAACAATTAATGAACATTACAGATCACGAGCTGGTTCCTAGGTCATGTAACCTCATTCCATTTTCCTTTCCATTTTATTCTTCTGTTTAATAATTTAATTACGTAAACAAGGAAAATTTCACTTGTGTGAACATATACAATCAGCGAAGTAATTTAAATATGAAGTTTAATAACATCAATAATTGTTTTAGTTATAAGACTAGTCTTCCATCAGAAGCATGACTATGTTAGAATCAAATTAAGTAAAATGTCACAAAACATGAGTGATTTGGATAATTATTTCACATAATGTCCCTCTTAATAAGACATGGGGAATTTTCTTGGTTTAAGCAGATCCTACTTTATGAGCTTTTTAATCCATGTTTCAATATCTGAAAAAGCAATGAATGAGGGGGCAACTTGTAAAGAAAAAATGGACAGACATTACTTAATGGATGTGGAAGAAAGACTTCGTCAGGAACGCATTTTTGAAAATTTAAAAAAGGAGGGAGATATTGATACGGATGTTAAAAGAAGACTTAACTTGCTACTGAATGTATGTTTAGTGAGTGTGTGTGTGGTGTTGTAGAAAGTAAAATAATGTGTTAGCTTGTTCACAAGTTTCGTTAAATAAAAACAAAATTAATTAAATTTGTTTAGCATAAAGACAATATATTTTTCTACAAAACATTTANGATGAATGTTAAAATATTTAATTTTAAAACATATTAATTTTAGATTCAAAATACTCATGCATAGTGATAGGCTGGGAAGTACTTAATCAGTGATATTGTGGGTGTATCCCCAAAAATTTCCACATTAAAACAATATATATTTAATGTGAAACTTTTTCTGAAAGTTCTGCCTTCCATTTAAAAAAATAAGAAAATTGGAGAGTTATTAGGACAAAATCCTGCTTAAAAAATAATGAAAAATAAGTTAAATTAAAAACAAATAACACTCTAAAATTTTTAAAGTTTCCCTCTATACCCCTCTTCACTGCTATGAGAAATCTGCTAAAAGATGTAAAGACTTATTTAAGAAATCTATTACAATGGAAGGGTGATAAAAGTATAAATTAACAAAGAAGTTGAAAATAAGCATTTGTAATTTAACTTTGTTAAAGTTTGTGACAGTTAGTAGCATTAACTCAATTAAGGATTGAGATGGATTAATCAATCAATTAAGGATTAATGGATTAAGATCAGTCCATAATTAGTTTGTTAGCATTTGGTAAGATCATTCCCCAATGTAATATACTACCTAATTTAAGAAATGCAGAAGAATACAAAACATATAAGTGTTTGTTAAATTTCATAATCTTATTAGAGTATTAAATTATATACAAATACATAGGATAAAAACAGGAGAGCTGAATCCTACCCTCTATGTAGAAAAATGTTATCCTTTTCATGATGTCACATTAAGACACATCTATTTTAGCCTGGCTTTTTGATTTTTTTCTCTTCCCAGTGATCTGTACCTCTTACTAAAATGGTTTCAGTGAGAGATGTGGGAAATACACTAGTGAAACAAACATCGAAGTACTAGGAAAAACTTAATATCCAAAGGAGTTTTAATACATCAATTAAAATCAGTTCTGAAGGGTAAGTTACAGAGATTATTATTTTCCCTATATAAACTTTAAAATTTAATTAACTTCTTAACTTTAAATAGCATTTACTAAAATTAAAGAAATTACAGAAGTATTGCTGCTAGAAATAAATATTATTTTTTAATTATAGCCTGAAAGATTAGCAATTATTTATAAAGACTATTGAAAATATTAGATAAGCATTACATAAATTACAACTGTATTGATTAGCCTAATATATATTTGTCCCACATATTAAACTTTAAAACTTCAGGTACCAGTTTTATATTAAACAAGAAACAAAGTGGAAAAAAAAAAAAAAAAATAAGCATACAATTAAATGTGGTAACTATATAATTAAAAAAAACCTAAGAAAGGTTTGAAAGTTATTGATTAACCTTAAGAGTTCTTAATTAATTCTTTTAAGAAAAGAATTAACGGTAATAAAAGGTGAATTATCTTCACACATCATTAAAAAATATTACTGAAATTTAAACAACATTTAACAACAAATCAATTTGTGAAGACTTAAATATGTTGGGTAATAAAAGTTAAATACTTATGTTCAATAAAAACTTACAACGAACAGGTTCTTTTTTCTTTTCAGAGTTTTTCATATTTTCAGATACATTGGGATAAGCCTCAGGAGATGTTTCTACTTTTTCTGTCTTCATTACATTCTCGATAACTGCATTGATTACTTCCATTGCAGAATCGATACACTTTTTAGCATGAATTTTTAAACCCTAAAACAGGATTATCATAAAAATTATTTAATACATGTAACTTAGTTGACAAGGAATTGAAGAATCAAATTTGATAACATTGTATACTTACAGTCACTGATTTAAATGTTTTGGAACAGGTATTACACTTGTTTTCCTCTTTGGCATCTTCTCTAGTTTCCTTAGTTTTAGGAGCTTTAGGGGACTGTTTTAAGCTACTTTTCTTAGTCTTTTCAATTTCCTTAGGTTTGGAATTTCTGGATCCTGTTACAATATTTAATATGTAAAGAAACATAACAACATAGCTACTACCTTAAGTAATAACCTATACTTTACCTTTTTTTCCAACTTGTCTATTTTCTTTCGCTTCTTTAGCTTGATCCTCTTTATTATGTCTGAGTGATCTTCTCGGAGTGCTAGGCAGAGCTTCCCCATTGTTTTTAGGAGAATCATTAGGTACTACATCAGTTTTAGTGACAGGAGAAGGTTCTGTTTACAACAGGAAAATAACACTTTACAAACTCAGTCATAACGAGAATGAGGAATCATGAACATATTAAACGAATGACAAAACGTTCCCTATAAATAAGTTCTTTCAGAGAAAGATTAGCTAATGAGAACAAAACTGAAGGATAAGAGCCAACATACCTTTTAATATATTACCTCCTTTAGTGCTGTTTCTCAGAGGTGTTCTCTTTCCCGAGTAAGTTTTAACACTTTTTTTGCTCATTTTCTAATACTGATCACAACAAAATAAACCAGCCAAATACGATTTTAATAATCAAATGTCGAGCACTACTAAATCCCGAGAAAGTGGCATTTGACACAGAAATTCACTTGCGTGTTCACTGCCTTATGGATTCAAACTATTCCTAAACCAATACACCAAGGCTAGGCAGGGCTAAAAGTAATACTTTATAATTGTTTGAAAGTTATCAAAGCTGATATTTACACTAAGAAAACACTACAAACACCGTACAACGTAACTGCCTTGAGGGAAAGTTTCATGATGGCGGCAGGGCGCTTCAAGCAGACCTACCACCTCATAACCGAAGCTAACCGAAGCGATATTTCGTGAGGATTGTGACGTCAGGCGCTAGCTCCTTCCATTCAAATTTAACTTTATGCCTTCCACACAGTCAAGTATTTCTTTTTTTTTATATATTAATTATTTACTTTTGGACGATTTAAGAACACTTTCAAGTGTGAGATCTATATGACCCCCCCCTCTCGCTACTCTCCTTTCTTATAGCCTTCAAAGGTTTGGATACTTGCACGGTTGACTTTGGTGTCATACACGTTCCAGCTCAAGGGGCAGAGTAAATACCAATTTAAAGGACTTTTGAAATTCGAAGTCCTATTTTAAATGTATACCCTCACCTCGTTAAAGAAAATATTTTTAAATTAATATAAAATCAATTTAAATTTATTTTACAGTCAGCTATAACCCTTAAATGGTTTAGAGCGAGAGAGCGTGAGAGAGTGTGTGTGTGTGTGTGTGTGTGTGTGTGTGAGAGAGAGAGAGAGAGAGAGAGAGAGAGAGAAAGAGAGAGAGAGTGAGTGAGAGTGAGAGTGAGAGAGAGAGAGATCATATTTATTTTAACTTCAACGATCTAGATCTATATAATGGATTAAATTATTTCAAAGAAGAGTAGGAATTAAATTCACATATGGCGTAAAAAAAAAATTGTCTTTATACTAAACAAATTTAATTCAATTTGTGTTTATTTAACAAAACTTGTGAACAAGCTATCATTTACATTATTTTATACTCTACAACACCACACAAACATAACATTCGATAAGTAGCAAAATGAACTCTAAGTCCTATTATATACAAGAAATGCAAGGGAATTAGAATAAAAAAATCTTACTACCTCAGCCGGGACTCCAACCCGAGTCTCCTGCTATCCGGGCAGTTATGCTGACCACTGCACCACCGAGGCTAGCCAGATAATCTCTCCAACTCTCCGCACTTTACTCCGAATTCAGTATTTAATTTAGTGAGATCAATATTTCAGAATAATGGTCAAAAGACCAATATTCTCATTTAAATCTTCCCTCCTCCCCTTTTTTATTTATTTATTTTAATGGACTATTGCTAACTAAAGGTTTAGTCAAGAAAGCCAAAAATCTTTAGCTTCTTTAACGCCTTGAGGGGTGATATTACTTTTTTAAAGGCAGTATAAGCCTTTTAAGATGATATTTTGAATGAGGCAAAAGATTTGAAAAAGAACTACATTATTTAGTGATTTTTTGTGAAAATTTCCAAAAATATTTATAGCAGAAATCGGTATTTACTCGAATGTTGTAAAAATGAATAACTTCGATAACACTAGATATATTAGATCGATGGCATAGTATGGGACATGAATTAATTTTGATTTGGAAAAATGTAATCAAGTATTAGGACGATTAAAGCTAGAAAAAAAAATTAGGACCAACTAGAAGTGAAATAATTGAATTTCTATTCGAACTAACAATAGAGTTCAAATACAAAGAAATAAAATATTCCCTAAAGACCAATTTGAAAAGGGATTCCAAGATAGCTCATGTGATCCGTTTGGGTTTCGCAACCCAGTTGTTGCGGGTTCAAATCGGGATTGACTGGTCCTTGCTTGCTTTTATCGATAAATAGAAGCTTTTCCTGAGCCGTGTATATTTTGACTTGGGTGGCAAACTGTAGTTAGCCCTCCATGACCCTAAGTAGTTTAAAGGGAGGCTAACCCTTAATAATAATAATAATAATTAAAAAAAAGATTAATTTAGACTTCGTCGGGGTCTTGTAAAAGACGGTAAGCAATTTAAAAAGCTTGTAGACTCTTCCTTGTATTCTGTATGGTATGAGGAGTAATACATCATGACATACATTAGCTATGCCATTGCCAACATCTACCTGAAAAAAGCACGAAGTTAGTCTCTATAACAGTCGTCATATCTTGTTCTATCAATAATGTCAGAGTTCCTGCGAAATTTTATATGAGTAATTCCATACTTTTATAACAGGTTTTAGAAAACTCATTATGAAATCTCAAAACTAAAGAATTTTTAAATCCTAATTGAATCCTATTGTAAGTCTTATCCAAACTGAGCTAAAGAATGGTTCCATCTTTTGAGCAGAAGGCGATGTAGACAATTGTCGATGTACTGGGAAGATTATATAAAATAAGAAATTCAGGATTTGATAGAAACTCGGGAAAAAGTTGGGAAAAAAAACAACAAAACATCTGGTTCACACCTGACAGATTAATGGCCATCGACGACCATCAGTCAGGACCGACTTTTCGTCAAAAAGCAAAAATATTTAATCTTAAAGAGGAGATCTTTCCTGGAAGAGTCCCTAGAAAAATGTGGAACAGCCTACAAGCTGTTTTCTGAGGAAGGTTACAAGGAGACTATCTAGTCGAAATATTTGAGGGCATAGAAAGTAACTGGCACTCTAGCCAAATAGTCCAATTGTATGGTAACCTCTTAGGAAATAACATTTTTAAAGCTAGAAGATCCCAGATCAAACGAAAAGATAGGAAGCTATGTGCTGTAAACAGCTAAGTGCTTACACTTTCTAAGGATCTGAAAACATCACTTCAGGTGTTTTTTTGCCAGGGAAAAAAGACCGCAAACAATGATATGGACCAGGCAAAATATTTGACGCAAGATTCGATGTAAAATTGGGAATATCAAAGCTTAAATTCAAAGATGGAGAAGAGCAACTCATATCCATAATACATCTACTATTACTTACGAAGAAGAGAAGATACCAGAATGCTACCCAGTTTTGAAGAAGGGTCTATAAAAGAAAGTGAATTTACAGAGACCTAGGATAACTTCCAGTAGAAAAAAAGTTGCTCAAATGATTGAATCAATATTATGAAAATGCGCGATAACTTAGGCAATTTTCAAAATGGATTCAGAAGAGGAATAAGGAACACTTTATATTACATATTCATTAATTGCTGCCCTGAAGGAGTATCACTTGATGTTCAATGAAACCATCAGATAGTTAATGTAAAAGTGAATCTCCCATTTCCTATATATTTTAACATCAACTTCTTGAACTTGAAAAACCCTAAACGAAACACACACCCGTATAAACTAATAACATAATAATAATAGCCAATAAAATACAGTGAACTGAACCAAACAATTGATGATCTTAAAATCTCATCCCAGGCCCAGATGATATACATTATATGTTGTTGAAAAATCTACTTCCACGAATAAAAACAATCCTCCTGGAAGAATATAATAAAATATGGGAAACACGATAAATATTGAGCAGTTGGTTAGAAGCTATTGTAATTCTTATACCGTAACTAAGGACAAACTCCATATTGGCAGCTATAGACCGATTTCACTGATCAGTTGCCTTTGTCAGCTACTTGAAAAAATTATCAACAAATACCTATAATGGTTCATAGAAAAATGCAATGTCCTGTCATTTGATCAATGCAGATTTAGAAAAGGCAGAAACAACTTCATTGAAAAAAAAAGAAGCAATAGGCATTTTTCTTTGATTTTGAAAAGGCTCATGACACCTTTAGAAAAAGCCAAATACTCAAACAACATTCAGAATGGGGCTTCAGAGAACGCTTACCCAACTTCATCAAACCTTTTCTTCAGAAAGGGTAAGAATGATACATCAGAGTAAGAATTAGTAATACAATTTCCTCAAGAAGGCGCTATTTAATGGTATCCCCAAGAAAGTGTCCTTAGCTGTATACTGCTTGCAATACTGTGAGTCCATTTTATAGCTAATGAAATTTCACCTTCAATCAGAAAATCCCTACTTGTTGACAACCTTATGATCATTCTTAGATTTTCAAATATCCAAACATCCATATATATATATATATA
>KZ808130.1:188794-213756 GCA_000696205.2 Oncopeltus fasciatus | reverse complement strand
TATATATTTATATTTAAAATTTATGAGTCATATAAATATTAATAAATGAACAACTTCCAAAAATGAATACTACTTATTTATCTGACTAAGAAGTAAAAACTCCCCCAATATCTAGACACCTTCTGTGTGAAACTGTAATACATATTATACAATAAATGCAGGGAACAAAAAATCTTACTACCTCAGCGGGAACTCGAACCCAGATCTCCTGCTAGCGGGGGTGGCATGCTACCAATTGCACCACCGAGGCTAGCCAGATAATTCATTATATTCCCCGCACTCTACTGGGAGTCTAAAATAGCTAACAATGTTAGCTCCTTCGAGCGTAAGACGATATATCCGTCTTGCTTGGGGGTTTAGACTCCCAGTAGAGTGCGGGGAATATAATAAATTATCTGGCTAGCCTCAGTGGCACAATAGGTAGCATGCCAGCCCAGCAAGCACTCCTGCTCTCCATCTGGGTTCGAGTCCCGGCTGAGGTAGCAAGATTTTTTTATTCTATTCCCTTGCATTTATTGTATAAAATTAATGTGGAATAAATACCACAACAAATACAATATTTATAATACATATTGTATACTAAATATGGTTTACAAGATATAAAGCACTTTATAATATGACTATGCATAAAAATAAAAAAAAAGGTTTAACAAAAAATAAATTGAAAGTAAGCTTTAACCAATAATGAAAGAAAAATAGAAGTGTAAAGAAGATTAAAAGGAAGAAAAACGGCTAAAATTAAAAAAACAAAACAAAAAAAAAAAAAAAAAAACAGCAAACAGTTTGTCAAGTTATAATGAGAAGAATGACCATGCATTTGAGGATTGCTTGTGAACCAATTGATTTATAGTATTTTTCACCCCATTATTTCAGGAGGTGGGAGTGGGTTTGAAATCCTGACCATGCGTAAGTTATACATCAGGAATGTAGCAAAACACTTTAATTGTTTATCCTTCTATAAATAAATTGTATATCAATAAGTAAATCTGTGATTTAATTTTATTATTCACTTAAAAATTATTTCATAGAAAAAAAAAATCCCTTAAATATATCAATTAAACTTCAATAAGGAATTCCATAACATTAAAATTCACATAACATATTCATCAGCCTTTCCCTGCAGCATGCAATTCTTTATTAATCATAGTACTATATTTATGTTTATATTTCTTGTACCAGCATTTAATAATTTTTGTCTTTATATACAATACAAGTTTTGAACTTGTACATTTCATATATTTGTGATGTGAAAAAAAAAAAAAAATAATAAAATAAAGGAAAAATGTATTCCACACAAATAGTTTCTTTTGCCCAATTGTAATTAATTATTACAATTTTAAAACTAAAATTATTGAAAATTAAATAATTTCCATATATTTTAATGTTATTATTATAACATTATAATATTAGAGCATACGTCATACTTTTTAAAATGTATTAGCATAATTAGTGGCTTAATTATTTGATTAAGAGCTGTAAAATATTGAAATTTTCTTTGAATGTATTATCAAATAAAATCAGACAATATAAATGATGTAGAACTTGTGGGATTTTAAGTTTCATAATAAAATATTTAAAAACAAAAGTAAAATTTAAACAATGGATTAAGCTATGATAATAGAGAGGTCTCCCTGAGAGCCTGATCCACTCCCACTAAACATTCTCTGAAGAAGGATAACAACCGTTTTTAACTCTTCCAATAGCTTAAGGGCTTCATTGGAGGAGTGCAATTACTAATGATCTGGAAGTATAAATTTATTTTCATTACTAAAATGAAGACCATTGGCATATCAGCAAAGGAGAATTCTTGACCGATCTAACTTTAAAAAAATATTTTTATTTTAGGAAAGTGGTTAGCCTTTATTCAGTCAGTACTTGAAATACACCTATCTCCCCTTATATNAGTGTTACGAAGAAGTTGACTACTGATCGGTCCACCCTAATTTCTTTTTAGGAAGTGATTAGCCAACTTTCTGTGATCCTTCAGGACACAATCGCATGTCACATTGATCTGACAGAAATTTTTATTTCCTAAATCAAAATGTTTTGATTTTGGATGGGTTTTTTTTTTTGTCCACGGCTGTCACTGTTTTATCTAATCTTAGAGTGAGAGGATAGCCTAGTCTGCCACATATTGTTAAAGACATGGACTGTGTTTATTTACAGTATAATACAGTATCATAACAATGATTTGTGGTGACAAATCCACTCTCTATTTATTAGTAACATTAATAATAAATAGTATAATATTAATGAACAAATTTAATAAAGTGCATAACATTATCAGTAACTTACTTCCAGTATATTTTTCTAATAGTATTACATCTTAGGAACTTTTCACTACAACTATAATATTATATTTGTTTTATAAAGCCTCTTAAATAAAATAATAAGCCTCGAACTGAAAATTAAGTAGGATGGAAATAAATTTAAAAAAAAGTTTTGATATTTCAAATTGATAGGATTTTTGAATGAAAGATGAATGTTAAAATATTTAATTTTAAAACATATTAATTTTAGATTCAAAATACTCATGCATAGTGATAGGCTGGGAAGTACTTAATCAGTGATATTGTGGGTGTATCCCCAAAAATTTCCACATTAAAACAATATATATTTAATGTGAAACTTTTTCTGAAAGTTCTGCCTTCCATTTAAAAAAATAAGAAAATATATAATATAATAATATAATATTTATAGTATAATTTACTACTTTCTATGGAAACATAACTTTACGATTTTTAAAACATTATGGAAAATTTAGTAAAATTTATCATTTATCAATATTATTTATCCATAGAAGAGATGGATTTCGACCTATTTACTTTTAACACTCGAAGTATTTTATAAATGCCTTAAAATTTTGCCGAAAAAGTTTGAAAATTGAGTCAGAAAAAATAAATAAATAGGTTTAAGGAGTCATTACTTTCGTTAGATAATTATCAAAGAAATTTGATATAGAATCATCTAATACAATTAATATTATCCAAAATATGTTTTCAATGTCACAACTTGCCAATAATTATGCAATTAATAATTAAATTTTTGAGTTTTGTTGTTTGTCGCTTTTATGATTTTTTGGTAAGTTATCATATACTACCACTAAAAGAGTACTGCTACTAAAACTATTGAGGCCATTACTTTCCAGAATCACTGGAAGTTATTTTTTGCTTTGTAGCTGGAGGGATAAAATCTTGTTTATTAAGTATTGTAATAAGTTGAAAGCTAAATAGCTATTCTTTCTAAGTTTTCTACATAAATATTTCTACATAAATACAAAAAGTGAAAGTAGAAGAGGAAGATATTGAAAAGAAAGTCAATGCCAGTAAGTTATTTACAGTGTATGAACACAATTAAACAAAATTATTTATTTATTTAATCTCTAATATTATTTATATTTAAATTTACAAATTTCACTTTAATTTAGTGATAAATAAAAAAGAAATGATTTTTTCTTCCATGTATTTTGTGAAACATTATGATTCTAGAGGAGAGTTTTTGACCATAGATGATTTTAGTTGGGGTTCGGTCAAGGTAGATCCCCCCCAAAAAATGTATTTTTTTAAATTTGTATTTTTTTTTTGGTCTACCTTGACCGAACCACAAATAAAATCATCTAATAATTATGATTCTAGTTTCTCATGTATATGTTATTAGAGATGAATCAGATACATTTTAAAAATTTACTCATCAATAATTTTAGAACATTATTTATTATTGATTTTATTTCTAGTGATATTTCAAAAAATCTTTCCAACTAGGAAATTAATAAGGTCTCTAAAGAGGAAAGTGATGCTTGCCTATTAGTAATCTTTCAGGTATACAAAGTTAAAAGGCTAGAGACTATTATATCTTCCTAGATGACATTGTATTCATCAAAAGAAATAAATGTATTAATTAGTACTTCACTTTTAAGAGCTTGAAAGAGAGGGATTACTGCTCTTTTAGCAGGTTCCTCTGACTGAAGTCAATGACTTTGTCTTAGTGCCATAACATCCAATTTTGCATCAATCCTAGATATTAAAAGTGAAAATGTATTATATTAAAAATTACATACACAATTTTTCACTGGTGTTATTTTTAATAAATATTTTCTATAACATAAAAGTTTAATATTATTTTCCATTACTTTCTATATTTAAAATATTGTACAATTTGGGTCCCGTTTTTAGTTCAAAATGTCAACTTATGAGGAATATTTAATCTTAAGTAGTTTGACTTTAAAGTAATCTAGTTGTTTTTTGTTGGAAAATAAAATTAAAAAAAAAAAGATCCTAATATTTACTTATTTAAGTTGAATAAAAAAATGCACATTAGGTAATCGGTATGTATACAAACATTGCAAAACGTAAATTTCCTAGAGTGGGACATCACTATCTTTTTAAAACTTTTGCTATAGAATCAAAACTATTTTCCACTTGTTAATTTTCAACCAATTTACTTGTTTATATATTTGATATTACATGAACAAAATATATAAACGTTATTATATAAACAAAATGCTATATTTTTTAGCAAACCAGCTATTTTTTAGTCCAATCAATACCATGGTATTTAATTTAATGAGTCAGTTTCTAGACAATAGAAAAACAATTCAGAGAGCAGGATTTCAAATTTTTACAAAATGCCAGCTTTAAACACAGGAAAGAAAGAATACTAAGGAACATCAAACTTGAGAGAAGAGATCAGTTTAGAAAAGAGGACTCCAGCAAGAAAAATAATTCCTCATTTAGGAGAAGACTATTAATTAGGTGGTCATGAAATGCATCACTTATGTTTTACATTACTTTTAATTCATAGGAAGAAGAATAATTTTCATTAGTTATTTACTGTCAAATGGGGTTTCTTTGTGTTTCAAAAAATTCAAAGTAATTCAGATGAAAGAAATATTTTTTAAAAGAATATATGGTATATCTGAATATAGCCACTCATTCAAGTAAAGATCTGTTGAAATATAGGATAATTTTACATAGTATCAAATTGATGCCCATCAGTGATTTGAATACAGTTGTATTACTGAACTGTTCTTTTTGAGCATGTTTTTCTAAATAGTTGTAATTTCAGCCAAAATCATTGACATTATGTAAATTTAGGAAGTCAATGAAATTTAGTCTCTTTACTAAATTTTTAAATAATATAACTATACTAAATTAAAAATATTTTGAGTTTCAGTCAGTTTTGATATTTAAACCCATTAGTTTTTCCTTCCCTAATTTCATTATTATTATTATTATGTTTTAAAAAGTGTATGAGACGAATAAATATTTGTAGGTAGGAAATACTGTATGTACGAAGGATAGCATTTAATTAAAATGAAAACACTTCCATTACCATTTTCTTTGTTGCTACCGAATTATTAAGAAATACTATCTATTTTGATTATAGATATGATGGATATTCAATATTATATAATGCATTCATAAATATGCAGGGGTACCAACAGTTAGTTTAGAGAGATTATAAAATATAATTTATTTAAGAGGGAACCTGCAAAATACTTTAGTAAAACTTTATTACAAAGACAACCATGCATGGCTTTATTAAACTATAATATTATTAATAAGTTTTTCTTTATATTCACTTTAATTTTTAGATATAGCTTGATACATTAAATTTGTTCTAGCACACACTTATGACTGGCAAAAACTTTCTGCAATTATTCAAAATTAGAAAATGTTTTTGAAATACATTTTTCAAATGTTCATTAACGAAAAAAGTTTCAGTATATTCATCTTTTTCTTTTAAAGATTTAAGCAGGTCTCTTAATCTCTGTTTAGGTGCATTCTGGCACATGAGATGTTACGCAGAAGATCTGGGTTCATTTCAACCTAGGTACCTCAATCTGATGAGTGATTGGGTTTCACTGAAGTAGAAACTTTTACATTTTATAGCCCTTATAAATTATACTTTAATGTACAATTTTCATTCTTATAGACAAACAAATTTGCTTCATGAGGGAAAAATCTGTTTCATACCTCCTTTCCATCTAACCAGAAAAACTTTTACTGGAAATAATAAAGATCATTTTTCTTGTGTGGATTATATTCTTAATTTAATTAAATGTAGAATTCTGTCGTAAAATAAATGTGGGCGTAAAACAAACATCTGGGTTTAAGGTTATGCTTTCACTGAAATGACATAGAAACCTTACCTTTTTAAAATATATTAACAACTTACTGAGAAGTTACAACTAATGATCCTGTTTTTTTTTTGTTTTTTTTATAACTTCCTAGAATTAAATAATTCCTCATTTATTAACATTTATTTAATTTCATTTTTACTTAAAACAAAAAAAAATTCTAATATTTTAATAAAAGAATTTATTGAGATCAATTAATAAGCATACAAATTTAAATAAGTTTAGAACAGTCTTAGTTATAATTTGGCCTCTTTTACAACAAGCAAAGAAAAGCGTACAGTAATAACTGTGCTTTTATTATATATTNTATTGGTCCTACCAATATTCAGAAGTTGTAGATATTAATATTCTAAGAAGAGGAAGACAAGATATATTTTGATCATTGAAATTATGAATTCATTTCATTTTTAAATATATATTAAATGTCATTTTAGTGAAGTATAAAGTTCAATGATAACATAAAAATTTCTGATTCATTCTCATACAAACTAAACATAAAGTGAATATAAAAAATTATTTATTTTAAATGTTAGCAACTGAACTAATAAAACTTATCGATCTACATAAAAATATATGATGCTGCTTAGATAAACAAGTTTATTAATAAAAATAAAATTTTCATTAACCTGATTATTATACTGTATTTTAATATGATATAATATAATAATGAAGACAAAAGTGCTTTAATTTGGCTTCATCAGCGACAGATTTATCAGTTGAAAGTATGAATCTCTGCTTAACAGCCATTGAAGACATTCCAGGATGGAATCAAAAAGGGTTCCTATTCTGGTTTTGAAGAGTACACCTCAAGAAACTCGTCGTTTCAGAATAAGATGAGAAGGTGACATCATGAGATGAGTGAGCACAGGACGAAGAAAAATCCCTGGCATGTGTAAAGGATGGTGAGACTGCAGGATCACAGGACTGTATCAAGAGTCTCCAAAGACTGCATGATCTGTTCATTTTTAGAGCACCACTCCACCAGTTCATCTATTGTGACCACTCCGTCCTTGTTGGTGTCAATTTGCTAAGTAACAAAAAAAAGAAATGCTGAAAGGTCTAGAATTAAGTAAATTTATAAAAATAAAGGAAATTTAAGCAATATATCACTGAATATAAAATGTTCAGTGAAATAGTCATTTTTTTTATTTAGTTTTTATATTTTTTAAATTAACTTATGTTATATAAATTCTACATTCTGCTATGAATTTAACTCTAATTTTTTTTTTCATGATTTTGTTTAAATTTTTGGTTATCATAATAATTTGGAAAAATTATATAGGAAAACAAAAAGTTATTGTCTATGTAGCTTATTCAAATTCGTAGCTTAATTAGCTATAAGCCAGCTCATTGACATCAATTGAATAGTGTCTATAAAGTACACTACTTCCTGACTTGGTTGAAAATGTTTATTTTTTAGGCTTTATAATAATAATAATGTTAAAATAAAATGTAAAAAGCTTTATATATAAGTAAACCATTATTTTCAAACAATTTATTTTATCACACATTCACCTGCGCACGCAGGGGTTATAATGTTATTTGACACACACACATACACACACACACACAAGTTAAATATAAGCAAAAAAAAAATGGTTTAAAAATGAAAATAAGAATTAAGTTATAGAAAATCAGTATGGTTATTGAAAGAATTAAAGCACAATTGAATTTATAATAAAATTGATTAATGTAATTAAGAATAAGGTTAATAGAAAGGTAAGTGTGTTGCCCTTTTTGCTGACTCATAAAAGCTTTTGACTTCAAAAATCACAATATTCTTCTAGATAAATCATATGATTATGCCATTCATAGCAGTTAATACAATTTTAATAGAAAGAAAAACAGTTAGTATCAATTAACAATTTATCAACCAATCGACAGATTAACCACTGTTGTTTCTTGTATACAAAAGCTCTTTCATAATTTTTATGCCCCAAAAAAGTTCTTTGTTTCTTGATCATCTGACTTTAAATTCTTAGTAAATGGATATACAATAACAAACTCTTATTATGGGACTAAACAATATAATGTTAGTTTGTAACAGAAGGTGATGAACTTATGTAACTATATATTGGTTTAAAAAATGAAAAACTTAATGAGAACAAAAATACTAAATTCTTATGAGCCATTTTGGATCAAAATTTAAATTGGAAATCACAGAAAAATCAGAAAGATAAAAACGTTACTAACTACATATGTGTTAAATAAACTTGGACAAGAAATACTTAGAAATATAAACCATAGGATTTTTGAATGAAAGATGAATGTTAAAATATTTAATTTTAAAACATATTAATTTTAGATTCAAAATACTCATGCATAGTGATAGGCTGGGAAGTACTTAATCAGTGATATTGTGGNTAATATAAATATAAACCCTCAATTATTTGGATTTTCCTTGAGGAGTAATTAAAAGAAGTTTCGGATATTTTTAAAATACAAAAATGAGTTATTAGAGTCATCCATAATTTAAATGCCAGGTCATCATGCAGAGGTAATTTTAAAACAAAATAAATTATGACCTCTGCATCTCTTTATGTTGACCACAAGCTTAAAGAATTTAAACTTATATTCTGAACTAAAAAAGGGGTTATAATGTTATTTGACTCATCAAAAAAGTATTTAATAAACTAATAAATATATAACTATCTTGCTAAGATAGTTTTGTATGACTACTTATAGAAAAAACTCCAAACTAAAGAAAACCTTAAGAATTTTCAAAATATAATTAAAAAGAATCTAATTGAATATTAATTTTTTGATATAGAAGATTTTTTTAAATTAAATTTTAAAAATGACATTTATCCTTCATCTAATAAAAAATGTATTATATATATCTGTTAAGAGTTTGATGTTTTTGCTAGATATTTTGATGTTATATAAGTGTGTGATACTTGTACTTTTGGGAAAATAAATAGGGAACTTTGCATCGCACGCTTAAAAATAAATTACTTATAGCCCAGTCCTAGAATCAAAGGAAGAACTAGTAGAAGCAGTAAAGTACTTCTCTCAATATGTATAAGAAGCTGCCTGGGCTTCTCTAAAGGAATGCTGAGGAAAAACAAAGAAAATCTGCCTTCTCACCCGGACTGACAAAGAGGAGGAGGAAGGCCCTGGCTGATAAACCAACTACCTACTAAGAGACTGATATCCTATCGACTAAATAATGAACTGAAATTATTTAATCGGAAATGCTAAAATCACTTCTGCGAAACCTATAGAACAAGTTAAACTCAAGAACCTGGTAGTCTTTCGAGATCCACCAGAAGGGATCTGCAATATAAATCACTTTTCATGCCTCTCAGGATGGCACTTGGGCCATATGCAAGATTGAGAAGTCCACTATTATTCTCAACATACCTTCACAACTTACAATGACCCTCATAATATTGATCGAAACTCTGGTATTATTAACATTAGACATTCTTTTTCTGCCACTCCTGAATTTACTTATAATGAATTTTTAGTTTTTAAATATAATCATAAGTAATTTATATATAATTGAACAATTTAGTGGGAGAAAAAAATAAAAACAATTAAATATACTTTCCAATTCAGGCCTCTTAAGGCCTGAATGATGCTAACCAGCTTGACATTTAGTTTGTTTCTACACCACTGGAAGCCTTGACTAATTTCATTTAATGAAAATAGGCGAGTGAGTGTTCACAGGAGATCTATTTGGACTCTGTACCTGGTGTTTTACTTCTCTTTAATATCCTCTTATATAAAGCAGTAAATTTTTAAGCTAATCTTTAGTTTGTATAATAAAAGAAAGCTTGGAGAAATTCATTTTTAATCTTTGAAAATTCTTCTCCCTAATTATTTCTCCATCTTAGTTTTAACTATTGTATCTTTAATTGTATTCCTTACCATCATATTTTATTTCTTCTTTCCTTAGTAAGACGCTTGTCTGAACTAATTTTACTCTTAATTTCTCTCTCTGAATTATATATCATCATTAGATATAGAATTGAAAACCCATTGGTTCAGGATCATAATATTTAAAAACTATAAGGGATCATATATATATACGGATATCTCCGTTGTACAAATGTATTTGGTTTTCTTATTCTTTAAGAATTGAAACCCAGTCTGTGTAGCAATCAGTGCAAAACATTATTCACTCAATTCGACTGATTAGTCACTAAACGTTATCTACTGAACTAATTAGTGGCATTAACTCGGTACTTAACAAAATGCGTCTCAGCTGTGAATAGAGATACATTCTTTTATTAGTGGAAAGATTATTTTTTATAAAAATAAAACACATAACTTACATGGAAAATTTTTTCCACATGCTCCTTTGCCGAGTGCTCTTCAACCTGTGGTTGGGTCGATCTCCCAAGCATGTCATAAATTGATCCAACAACTTCCAACATTTCTTTTTTGGTAATGAGGCCATCGCCGTTTAGGTCATACAAACCAAACACCCACTGTAGTTTTTCTTCTACGCTTCCCCTCGATACTTTACTTAATATGCAAAGAAAATCCTGCAACATAGAGAAATAGGAAGCTTTAAAAGAATCAGAGAGGATGTTATGAAAAAAAATAAAATAAAAAACTTGTGTGAGCTGAAATATAATTGATGATTAATTTTTTCAAAAAGTTTTGGTTTGAGCAACCACATTGACACTTTTGAAATGAGGTAAGCAGCATGATTGGGAATAGCAGTTACCGATTGAAACTGGCCATTTAAAAAAAAAAAATGTTTTTTTTTTTTTTTTTTTTTTTTTTTTGTAAGAAAAGCATAAAGGTTGGTCGTGTCACCATATTTTGAAAGTTTAACAGGAATACATGACGAGATATTTAAGGACGACACTCAATACATTGATTATGTTGTTAATTTTCTAAAAGAAAGTAGTCTATGGTGTTATTTAAGTAATATATTTTCTCTGCATTTACTATTGTTACTTTTTATTTGACAAAAAATAATAAATCTTGTTTTTTTTTTTACAGTTAATTCTTATTTTATAATTGATGTTTGGCTGCAATGGAAACTAAAAATTGTTAACAATAGAATAATAATAATTTTAAAATTAATTAATTAATAAGTAATTAAAGTTTTATAGCGAATTAGTAATTCTTTTGTGTTCATTTGACTTCATACTAACTACAAAACAAACCCACGGTGGTGCCGGATGCATTGAAGGGGATGTCAGGACGGTCATAGTACAGGGATTCTTGGTAGATTATCAAGACTAATTCAGTCCTCCCACAAAATAGTTATTAGCTTGATAAGGTGACAGTTCTCGGCTCACTTTATCGGCTTGGTGGAGCCCCATCACCGGGTCTTCTGTTCCTCGGTTGCTTACTATCTACTTTTCGCTCTTTAGTCTCTATTAGCATTTAATGATCAATAGGTCAACAGGCTTAACCCCCCCCCCCCAATAAAAGGAAAAAAACCAATGCCTCATAAATAAAATAAATATTGTTATGGGCTAAGGGTCAATAATAATTTAAGAACAAAGATAAATATAACTTAATTTATTATGAAAATAATTATCTATACTAATTACAACTAACAATCGAGCCTACTTCCTTTACAAAATTTAAATAATTAGGTTAATGTGTATGTCATTAATTATTTCTATTTTATAAATTAATCAATATGTACTAATTAATTAAATATGATTTTTTACAAAGAGGCCTTAGACAAATTGCTGTCGCTTATCACTTCATTGTTACCAGCCAGTAACACTAAGTTATCACTGAATCAAGGTGCTCCTGGTGTGCTACTCTTATAACTTCGTGGAAGAGATGAGACAGGCCTAGAAGATTCTGATCAGGATTTTTCAGTTACTTACTTCTCATCCCAGACCAAAGGAAGCGGATGTCATCCTTCAATTGGCTCCTTCCCGTACAGTACTGCCCTCACGGTACCTACTTCCCTAGTCTTTAACATTATTATCAATGGAAGAAAGTGCGGAGAAGTGGTTATTGTGGAGACATTGAGTAGGCAATAGCAAACACTGAGCTGATCTCGAGATGCAGCTTCCACAATGATTTTTCACTAAAACAATGAAGTATTATTGCTCCCTCCGCCATTGTTGTTTGGTCCTTTCTTCATAATCCATTTTCCGCCCTCTCTTACTCTCTCTCTCCCTTTTCCTTTCTTAACTCGCTCTTTCTCTTCTATTTCATTTTCTATCATGTAATATATCTCCCTCCTACTACCCCCTCATGAATCACTAAATTAATATGAGTATCCGTGCTAGGAGGCTAGCTTTGTGTTCAGTGAGCTTTCATACCCTCGAAGGCACAATACATACAAATGTTATGGCATTAAATTATTATTATTCTGTAGTCTTTTGTCTCAGCTATGTCGTCTATGTGGAAGAAAATGTCAGCCTCACAGAGATTTACCAATGGCTTACTTAGCCTTGTGAACAAAATAACCCGTATATTTCAAAAATTGTCTAGGGGAGTTTATAAAACTTCTAGTGAAGGGAAGCATTCAGTTCTTCAAGTAATATTTTTAAAATATCTTCTTCATAACGCTGAAAATTAAAAATTTATTAAATAACTACTTACCCAACCTATATACTTTATTTATTAGTATTTTTAATTTGTATTTCCCATGTTGTCTGACGTCATCTTGAAACCAATTTTTCAAATGTGGCTATTGCTGTAGTAGAAATGGCTTACTTGTGCTTTGTATTGTATTGTGTAGTTGCGATAAGTGATTGTTACCAGCCAAATTGTAATACACTGGCTTCAGGATCTCGTCTCTTATAGACGGCTTTTGATTCTCAGTTTTAGCTGTATTAAATGATCCAATTATTTAGTGCATCCCGATTCCTACCTGTTTCGGTTACATTAGCTATAGAAAACTAGCTTATGAGGATATTTGATCAGGTTCTCATGTCCTACTGTTTTATTCTCATGACTTCTTTCTCTTTAAAATATTTTTTTATAGGATTTGAATACCCCACTTATTTAGTGTCTCTGCTTGTGCTATCTTAAGGTTAGCTAGCTAGTATCATGTCTTCCTGTACAGAATAGTTTTATCATTTCTTATGAATTCCTCACTCTAGAGCTATCTCTAGTCTCCATCTTTGATTTCGCTGTTTGCAGTTCACGCAAGTTAGTTGAGAAAAATTCTTCTCTTACCTTATTTCAGTCTTTCCTCCTATTTATTTTCTACATTATTTGACAGACAAACAATTTTATCTATAATTTAAATTCTATAAATTTTTTTTTTCTCTGTCTCTAATAAAGTCCTTCTATGTTCTTTTCGCAGTACAATCTGTCTACCTATCTATTTTGAATATAGGCAAATTTAAGTATCTACTGTAAGCCGATAAAGGATTTTAATTTTTGGTTAAAATCGGATGATAGGGGGGGTTAGAGGCTGATAAAATAAAATAATCGCCAATATAATATGTTAAAAATTAATTTTTTTTACTTTTAGATTTGATAGCATCTTTATTAAAGAAATTACTTATTAATGTTGAGAACTTCCCCTACTCTTTAGTCCTTACTGAACAGTCTAGAGTGAGCTTTAGCTATCTTACCTTTCACCCTTTTTGTCTTCTCCAGCTTTTGTAAGATCAAGTTAACATTATTATAAAGAAGAGAAAGGGATATAGATTAGCAAAGAAAGAAAGAAAGAAGAGTAAATACAGGAATCTATTTTTATGCTAAAGCTTACATACATAATTCTTTCATTTAATACATTTTTGGTCATTTATTTTATATGGATATTGGAAAAGAGCTGCAAGAAAAGTATTAGTTCGTACTTTTTTTTCATAATGGCTCATAAAAGCTTGAAGCAGTTTGCTTTGTATTATGTCAAATATTATAAATTTGTTTATAAATAAAATATAAATAATATGAGCTAAACAATAAATTCTTGATATTATTTTTCATCCATTGGGTGACCTATTGTATTAGTATTAGTTTGAACGCAGCTTATTTTTTATCTTCTCCCATTAGCTTCTCTTTTTTTCTTTAGAAAATCTGCTATGAAACAAAGTAGAGTATTTATAAAATTGATTTTCTTAGAAGGCAAACGAAATGTCATTCATTTATAAACACTATGTAATATACTTATTTTTCAAATGTATTCCAACTTTTTTAATGGAAGTTTTCTTGTTCTTGTCAGACTACTAATTAGTTCATTTGTTCTTTGAAGCAGTTGTGGCGCATTCTCAAACGTAGTACTTATCATGGAAAATCTACAGACATAATAGGTCACTGGAAAATTGACCGAGCTGAATGAGAGAGAGAGATTGAGAGGGGGGGGGGAGAGTGAGAGAGAGAGAGAGAGAGAGAGAGAGAGAGAGAGAGAGAGAGAGAGAGTGAGAGAGAGAGAGTGAGATTTAGCGGGGTGGATGATAGAGACAGAGAGAGCTAGAGTTGTTTTCCAGATACTGGAACAACTAAGCAAGTAATTATAAAGTTGTCCAGGTCTGCTTTGCTGTTTGTATCGCTCTAAAAATCCAGCTGAAAAATCCCCCTCACGGAAGGCCCCCAGCTCTCAGTTTCATTAACAGCTGGCCTCGTCGACCGGGCAAAGTTATTCACAAGTGACTCCCCTCCGTCGAGTGGCGCGCTTCTTTTGTAATGAGGCGAGCCGGAGGGGGGAGGGGATGTCCGAGAGACATTCCATCCAGTAGCTCTGTCCCCTCGTTATATCCGCCGAGTCTAGTGTCAACAGAGGCTCATTAAAATAAATTGAAAAGTCTCCAACGCAGGAGGAATGTGAGCTGCGTATTGCGGAAGTCACGCAATCCGCCCATGGAAAATTGGGAAGCAATAACCGATATAATTCTTAAATAAAGTAATAACTATTACTTTTATTCATCCAATTGAAAATATATAATGAAATAGAAAACAATTAACAATTTTAATAACTCTTTATTTACAATTATTTTCTAAACAAGAATTTACATGTAAATAATCTAAAGGGTTATTGTAACTACCTATGAATATAGAACTATCATACCTTTTGTAATCCGTCTTCATTGGTTTCTGCAAACTATCTTCTGTTGGCGAGCGCTTTCGGACATTATCCATCCTCATGGTCGAATACATGTGTTCACTGTCACTGTCTGTATTCAACTGCCTCAATTGTTTGAGTTGAATACAGACAGTGACAGTGAAAACATGTATTCGGCCATGAGGATGGATAATGTCCGAAAGCGCTCGCCAACAGAAGATGGTTTGCAGAAACCAATGAAGACGGATCACAAGAGATATGATAAAAATTGACATGGTTGGAGGTTGGTTGGTCGTCAAATATTTTACTGGAAAAATTAGTCAGGGTTTCCAGGATAAGAAAAATAAAATACTCCAAAATAATGGGGTAATTATTTTATTATCGGCGACGTTTCGACTAGGAAGTCATCATCGGGGCGATAGTGATGTCTGGAGAGATCTCCGAGAGGGTTTTATGGTCACATCTCAGAGTGCAGAACTGACTTGCTGGATTAGTTTCTCAGAGAGGAGCCCAGGTTATCCTGCGACAGTGACAGTTAATAATAACGATAACATATCTATAAATCAACTAATTCAAGTAATGATCAAAAGAAAGCAACAAATTATTTCACAATAGTGTACATAGAGCACCGCATGTAGCCGCATCACATAGCCAGCAGAATGCGGTAGGGTGGTGTAGGGGTTGGGCCTGGTCTAGACTTAATCCTTAGACTCTATAAAATAATACTATTCCTACTGTATATTGAAATAAAACTGTATTTAACGAACTAACAAATCACGAAAACAAGTTTAGGACAGTTCTCTTGAAGTAAGAAAAAGCTCTTTCATATCTGAAATGATATGAATGATGAGTCATAAATAGATATGACAGAAACTTATCAAGGGAACAACAGATTCTCAGACCAATAAGCGTATCTGTCTCAAAGTTCGAGTTATTTCAATAGTTCAACCTCTTATTAACGTGTACTGGTGTGTAACCACTACAGTATATATTTATTTAGCTTATAAGGAGCGGGCATATTGTACATATACAAATTTAATGAATATTCGTTTAGAATTTTTCAGTTTACAATGTTTATAACTTTATTGCAGTAGGTTAGTATGAATCAAGATTTTGGTTACATTGTATATTACAGGTAAATAATCTAAAATATTTTATTTAGGTTGTGGTTTTTTTATCCCACGTAAATTATAAATAATTCATGAGAGGGAACAGAATAAAAAAATCTATCCGTCCTCGCCAGGAATCGAACCTGGGTCTCTTGCTATCCGGGCCTAGTAGCATACTAGGCCCGGATAGCAAGAGACCCAGGTTCGATTCCTGGCGAGGACGGATAGATTTTTTTATTCTGTTCCCTCTCATGAATTATTTGTAAATAATCTAAAAGGTTATTTCCACCACCAATGAATATAGAACTATCATACCTTCTATTATCCGTCTTCATTGGTTTCTGCAAACTATCTGTTGGCTGGAAGATGGTTTGCAGAAACCAATGAAGACGTATAATACAAGGTATGATAGTTATATATTACAAATTGCATTTAATTAAACTTACATCCTCACCTATATGGACCATTTCTTCGAACTCTTTTCTGGAGGTATACGGCGAAGACCAAGCGAAAAAATAACTGTAAAGCCCAATTGATGTGTCGTTGAGGAATTGGCGAATCGGAAGACAGCTATAACTAGGCGACGAAACGGGGAGAGTTATCGATCGAGGGAAATGCGCTATTTCCCACTTGTCGGGAATTTCTGAAATTCGCATATGTGAGTCTTACCCCATTCATATCGGCTCTAGGAGAGCGTCACTCAGTCAGAGGGGCAGCTGTGACAGGGAGAGATAATCCAGATCTCTTTTGTGCTCTCCCCACTGCTCTTCTGTAATAGGACACTATCATTTAGCTATAAGTTATTTTGTTAATAAATTGTTTTTTTTACCTTTAGTTTATGAGGGCAATAATCTTATTGTATAATTGGTAGATGGTCATTAGTTACTTATCTTTACCTAATAAATTAGATTATTTATTACTCTTCTGCTGCCAAAAACTCATAACATGTAACAATTTAGTTAGAGAATGGGACTAGTTTATATTATTGTAACTTATGGGGAATAAAAAAAAAAAAAGGATCTTCCAAACATTAAATTTAATGATTCAAAAGTTGTTGATTAAAAATAATTATTAGAAGAACGCAATCTGGATAGTTCAGAAACAACATCTATATTGCAATAACAGTTTCTTCAAGCTTTAGCAGGTGCACTAAAAGATTTTTAAAAAAATGCAATTTTTGTAAATAGGTTTTGTACTTGTAAAAAATTTTTATACACTGTTTTAGAAAACTCTTATGCACTAAAAAATAATTCGCTACAAAAATCTACTTCTCTAAAGTAAAAATGTTAGAAAATTTTGATGCCCTTGTAAATAAACAATATATTTATTTACCAACTTACTTTAAAAACAAGTTGTCAAAAATCCCTCCTGTATTAAAGAAATAAGTTGTGAAGCTTATCAGAAAAAAATTGGTATATATTTTTAAGTTCTCAAAACTGTGTATAAACTTAAAGTAACGAAGCAGAGGTTTTTTTTTTTAAAATTAACCCAAAAATACAATTTAAAAAAAAAATTATATTTTTTATTTTTTGTTGACGTTTTGGCTTACATTTTAAGTAATTTTCAGGGCTATCAGTGAGGCGAGAGGAGACTTTGTGCCACTTGGATCAAATGTTCACGCTTCCTGATGGGCCTGAAAATGGCTTACAATGTAAGCAGAAACGTTGACAGATAATAAAAAATACACATTTTTTAAATTGTATTTTTTGGATCAACTTTAGACCGAACCCAAATAAAAAACTTCTACTTATCATCTCTACAGTCAAAAACTCTCTATTTGAATTTAATTAAAGGACTGTAGAGGAATTTAAATACCTTATAAATTAAGTAATGATTTTGTTGTGGTTTTTAATCCCACGTTAAATTTTATACAAGAAATGCAAGGGAGTTAGAATTTAAAAAAATCCTACTACATCGACCGGGATTCGAATCCGGGTCTCCTGCTTTCCGGGCAAGTATGCTTACCCACTACACCACTGAGGGTAGATAGATAATCTCTTCTACTCCCCGTACTTTACTCCGAGTCTAAGCCCCCGAGTAAGACGAATATATCGTCTTCTGCTGGAAGGAGCTAACATTGTCGCTAACTTTCGTTTTTCCCATATTTCTTTTTACCTCAGCAGGAGACTCGGGTTCAAGCCCCGGCTGAGGTAGTAAGATTTTTTTATTCTAACTCCCTTGCATTTCTCTTATAAATTAAGTTAATTTTTGTATAAGATAAGATTTTGTGATTTTACAAAGTGAGCTAGTATTTTAAAAATAATTTTAGAAAATTTTATGAAAGTTAATTAAAAAGTTAGTTATTTTATGGACTCAAATAGCAATTTAGAATTGAAGAGAGCCGACTAGCCCCATCCATCTATCAATGACAGAACACAAACGAACCTATGTGAAGTGCCCAGAGAAGAATATTATTCCCAATCTTCCCATTGAAGGCTGGGATGGGAAGGTTACTTATGAGTGGTTCAATACATTTGTCTTAATGGCAGCAATGATATTTGGGAACAGTGGCTTTCCTATTGACCTTGGCCCTGGGAAGGGATGAATTAGATTACTTACTATTGGAATATACTTCAAGCGATACTTACAATGGAGATGCGTTTTTGATACCGACTGTAACGCTCTTAGCTGAGAAACAGGACATAGTAGCACAAAGGATCACTACAGGGGTTTGGAGTCGTCATCGCCCACTCGGTGATGGCTCCTATCTGTCACTTACCGACGACACGACATGAGAGCTTGGAAGTGGACAAATTCATGGACATTTCGTGAGCCCGTGACCTACAAAGCCTGCACGTGACGCACTGACGCAGGCTATGATTTCAGAAACAGTAAGGCAATGTAAGGAGACCGAACTTGAGTTCGTATTGTGGAGGTAAACTCTGAAGTGGCACCAAGTCTTGAAGACAAGGTAAAGAAGTCGTCAAAACACGAAAGATGAAGATTCGCTGTTGGAAATACGGCCACCAAGAACTTTTGAGAATAAATTGTAAAGCCCGGGTTTTCGAAGAGGAACAGAAAAACTCGTAAATGAAAGTTGTCAAACCGCGTTGTAAATGCCCCAAAAGGACTTCATTCAACCAAAACTGGTTATGATTTTGATTTTTCATGTAGTCTACAATAGTTTTATATTTCAACTGAAATCAAATAAACAAACATTTTAAATTCAGAAGGTAAATTTGTTGACCGTCAAATTATATGAATTCGGTCTTCGCAGCTGAAGAATTAAAAACTAATTTGTAACCAAAAATGTTTTTATTTTAGCCAACGTTTCTTCTGCATCATGATCAGTCATTTTCATTTTTGAATGATCAGTTATGGAGTACACTGTTGAGAACGAGTCTCTCTCTCTCCCGATCTCTGATTTAGCCTGAAAATCAGGCCGAAACGATGGCTAAAACAAAAACTTCTTTGGTTACAAATTAGTTTTTAATTCTTCAATTATCAAGACCAAATTTCTGATAATCCTCTCTTCATAGATGTTACTTTATTACTCAATTTTTAAATTTATGACCTAGAAGCCACAATTATATATTTTTTTTTTATATAAATTTTGCATGTAATTGTTTAATGCAAAACGATAGGCAAAGTTCGTTTCAAGAGAAAATGGAACATGTTCAGACATATATGACTTAAAACAATTAATGAGAGGGAATAGAATATAAAAAACTATCTGTCCCAGCCAGGAATCGAACCTGGATCTCCTGCTATCCGGGCCGGTGTGCTTAACCATTACACCACCAGGACGCGTTAGTTGTCTCATTCAATTCCCTCTACACTAGCAAGAGCCTAACCCACGAGAAAGGCGAGAACTTCGTCTCGTACTCGAGGGAGCTGACATTGTCATACATTTTACTTTATTTAATTTAAAGAAGATCCAGGTTCGATTCCTGGCTGGGACAGATAGTTTTTTATATTCTATTCCCTCTCATTAATTGTTTGAAATTTACGTGGGATAAAATACTACAACCAAATAAAATATTTATATATGACTTAATTTTCTTTTAGATGGCTTAAGAGTAACAGCCCCTATCTCGTCCGACCCAGAAATGCCCCCAATCAATCTCTCGGTCGGGAGTGGAGACCTCCCTGACTAGACGAGCTGCCCCTTTCTACAAGGCGAACAATCTCGAGACAGTCTTTCGGAGGAAGATCCCTCAAAACTTTCCCTCTGCGTCACATCATTCTCCCCCCCCCCCCAATACACAAACCCGAGGCGATGGAAGCCCTTCCTAGCACCTCCGCCAGGCCCACTGAAACTTGAGTTCTTCGGGAGACTTCGGATTCGGACTTGGAAAGTTGCTACCTGAAAGAGTCGGTACCTGTGACTCCCCTAACTTATAGTAACTCCTCTTTTCAAGTTCCAAGCTTAACGCGAATCGACCGTAAGAGGCTTATTTATGGTCCGATGATTTAGATACTTTTAAGGCATTATAGTATATCCTTCAATAAAGCGGGAAGAAATAAGGCCCTTTTTTTTCCCTTTTAGCAAATTTTCTTCAAGGAAAACCTAGCTATTCATACTAGTACGATTTAACGACTACTGAAAAAAAAATTAATTCATTGTGTTAATATGGTAGATTTTGGAAGAGTCAGCCAGTATTCTGTTATAAAGCCATTCAATCCTCCGTGTGCATATTTTTCCTTTTACGTACTTCACTATTTCTAGATTTTTTTTCTTTTTTTTTTTTAAAATAGCTCATCCTCAGGAATGTCTAAATTATATAATTATTATTACATTCACCTAAATATATGTTTTTTATTCAATTATTGGCAATATAATCATTATTAGAAAAGTGTAAATTAAATTATTTATACACATCTTGTTGCTGCTATAGTATTTTATTAATTTATTATCAGTAAATGAATATATTTTATGGATTTTCATATGGTTGAGTTTAAAGTTTTTTATAGACTAAGAAGAAAATAAATTTTTAAGTTATAATAGTTTTAATACTGAAATATAATTATTATATAATATGTACATTACATTGTTTTATTGTTAGATGGTGCTATAATTCATTAATATCATTTTGTTTGTACTAAAAAAAATGTATTTTAGACTTACAAGAATTATTGGGTTCTATTTTTTACTCTATTCGGGCTTTGATTAGGATTATCTGTTCATGCACTCATTTAACCTAATGGTTGTGTTTTGGAATACCTTGTATATCATGATGTAATATTTACTTTATGATCTAATGTAGGAATTGTCATTTTAATACTAAAATTAAGGATATTGAAATACACAGGCTCCAAGGACCTGGACAGCACATTACTCTTCCCCTGTCCCTTCATTAAGTCATTTTTATTTGTAATTTATTTTTATTTAGAAGGTTAGAATTATTAATCCCAATTATCCTTTTCCATTAATAACAAATTCAAAATTTACTGTTTTATTAAAAAATTCGTATTGCGATTTTTTCTATTAATTTTGCATTCCTTTTACTTTCACTATGTAATATGTTTATTAAATCAAAATACTGACCAACATAATGTGTAAACATATTGAGCGTTTATATGTATTTTAATATGTGTGTAGAAAAACGATTTTTTTTTTTTTCATATTTTTAGTTAGTTCTTGTACGTAGTAAAAAAAAAAGTCCACAATGAAGAAACTGTTAAACACTTCATATTTTCAAATCTGTTATTTTCTTTTGAGCAGAAATAGATGAAAAGAACTAATTTGATTTCAAAAGCCGAGAAAAAAAAAAATCTGCCCTTAAGCCGATAAGGAGTGGAAAAGAGTGAGAGAGAGAGAAAGTGAGAGAGAGGACTAAACCTCCTTAGCTCCATTCTTAAAATATCTCCCTTAAAATATGCTTTGTGCAAATTATTACAAGACAAAAGTTAAATAAAAATTTTAATTGTGGCAGTGCTTTTTTTTTCAAAGTCTTCACAAATTTTTAAATCATTATATATTACTAAATTCTCTAACTTTCTTTTGCAGAGTTGAGTTAAAGTATTTAAGTATAGCAGAGCTATGCAGTTTTATCATAATAAATTGAATCTGAAATAACTTCAGAAAATAACCCATTTACAGAAATAAGAACATAGTGATATTACACTCAAGGTAATTTGAATTATGGAGTAATATTTAGTTTAGAGCTAAGTTCTTTCACTGTTAGTAATAATTACAACTGTATAACATTTTTATTATTTCTTATTAAAATATTATCAGTGATATTTTAAATAGATTTCTAGTTTCTGATAATTCCTTCCTCCTAATTATACAATTTCGGTGATTTAATGAATATTATGATCAAATAATATATTTTAAATATTTCGTGTTTAAGGTTAACCTAGTTAAAGTGTTGTAATTCTCTTTGTTAAAAAAAAAAAAAAAAAAAAATCAACAGCATATTTATAAGCAATCCTTTGAATGGCACATATCAAGTTACATTACATTTAAATGATTGATTTTGACCACTGGTGCTTCACGAAGTTTTCAATGATGTGACGGGTTTCCAAATTGTCCCTCTACTAATACAATTTTGGCGATAAAAATTATTTAAATACACATAAATTCATATTTACAAACATCCTCAAATACACAAATCCTCCCATCAAAAGTCACATATACACATACAAATCGAAAAGATATTGCGAGGATAAAAATATTTTCTTATAGATGAAGGAGTAAAACAGGGAGAGAGTCTCAGCCATCTACTATTCACATTTTTATGAACGAAACATTACAACTGTTCAAAGGATCACATCGGGGGCAGTCTTTGGAAAATATTACCTGAGAACTATTTCAATGTGAGTAATATTACATACAGCTGCCATTATATATAATATTACTGACATGCTATTGTCCAGATTGCGAACTCTTTCCAACTGGCAGGCATCAAATGGCGAGAAGAACGGAAGTGTGTGCACATAAGTAAAGCGAGATCAATAGAATGTTCATGGGAGGGATTAGTGGAGAACTATACCTATCTTTATACTATAAAAAAACAAAAACATGTTACTTATTTATAGAAAACAGAGTGATAGAGAGTGAAATTGAACATTTTCTAAGCAGTTCACCTCTCATATAAAGCCGGTGGTTGGAAGTAAAAGCTGGGTGTTGTTAAGCAGCTATATGGGCGGAAACCGATCCAGATGACTTGAAGCACCTCAGAAGAATAACAAGAAATCAGGAGGTACAGGATCCGTAACTATGTATAAGAGAAGAGCTCATGATGTCTCCAATATTGGGAAGTGGCAGGACGGGCGATAAGGTCCCAGGTTGCAGTCATACTGGAATAAGAATAAGAAGATGATCAAGAGCTTCTTCACCATCATGTGTGGCTACCCCACAAGATATGGTCAACAGCAAAGAGAACTTTACCGCCTTCCAAGAGTTTGCTATTGACTGGAGGTCACTGAGAGGACAGCAAGCAACCAAGAGGCCGTATAGGGGAGGAGAAACATGGTTAACATGACCAATGGGTAATGGTCTGACTAAGGCCAGCTCAGAGGACAGGTGGTTTAATGGGTAGTCTGAAAATGCTAGGAGTCCCATAGTACTCATAAAATGAGTTTGCGTTAATGCATTTCTCTTCCTAATTATTGTGTAGCTATGCTAGGACAGAGTAGTGGAAAAAAAACTAAGTACTATGAAGACTTGCTTAAAATAATGAGAAATGACCATCCTGGATTGAAGAAGAAGTTTCTTGGAAATTAAATAACATTTATTTATATTTATATTTTTGTAGTATTAAACATATCAATATTGTCCCAGAAACAATGTTTAAATAAAAAAAATTAAATTTATACACGCGTTTTTTTTAAGGGGACATGATTTTTCCACTTTTTGCTGCTTGCAAAACATAAGTTTTGGAAAATAATAATCCAAAAAATGCAAAGGAAGCCAGAAAAAAAAATACTACCTCAGCCGCGACACCTTGCCCGGGTCTCCTGCTTTCCGGGCAAGTATGCTGACCTTTACACTTTATTTTTTTTTCTGGCTCCCATTGCATTTCTTGTATAAAATTTAACGTTATATTACATACTACAACTAATACTATTAATAATTAATCCAAAAAGTCCACCACGCAGAAGCTCCAAATACTAAGCAATTCATCAGTTCTTCTTTACTACTACCAAACTAAAGATGCAAACAAATTTTCCCACTGAAATATGAATTTGTTGAAATTTAATACTGTACATACTAATGCCCATCTCTCATAAATAGATATGGATAATTGCCGAAAAAAAAATTTATTGAAGTCATCAAGTTAAGTCAACTATGGACCCCTACCACATATCCATCAAAAGAACCACTTCTTAAAGAAGTCGCATAAGTTCCATAGCGTATCGTACGGCGCAATTTTTTTTTTTTTTATCTTGTAGGGAAGAAAGAGCGGGGAATAATTTATGAAGTGAATTATCCTTGAGAAAAATGGCCTCGGGAATAATTACACAGCTTAGCGGAATTCACGGGGATTATAGCGAGGAGAAAGAAATATCCAAAGACGTTATAATTCCTTTTCAAACAGATAAGATGAATGACTGAGGCTGTAAGCATTCCTGAAAGAAAGATGAGAGACCTGGAACGTTTAAGTGGGTTTTTGCCTCTCAGCCAGCTTTCCTTCATGGGGGTAGCCTCTTGCTAATGCCGGACAATAAGTAAGCTCATCTCTTTGATTCGATTGGATATTAAGATCTAATGTCTGCTATAGTAAACATAGCTATGAGCTAAGGTAAACACCATCATAATTTATGGAATAAGATAGTATGAGAAATATCCCATAATGATAAATTACATTTTTCTTATAAAAAA
>KZ808130.1:149787-160622 GCA_000696205.2 Oncopeltus fasciatus | reverse complement strand
GGTGCAACGGTCAGCATACCAGGCCCGGATAGCAGGAGATCCAGGTTCGATTCCTGGCGAGGACAGATAGATTTTTTTATTCTGTTCCCTCTCATGAATTGTTTTTTTTTTTTTTGTTTTTTGTAGAGAGGGAAAGTATTTCTAAAAGCTCTTCGTAAAAGGCTTTCCATATTTATTTGTACTCAACAAAAATGTAATGAAAAAAGCTCGCAGAAGAGAATAAATCTAATGAGTTTTTTATGTATTTCACTCACAATAACCATTTTTGTATGTGGCATCTATATTTGACATATTTACTCCTTATATTAAAGACTGAAGGCGAAATGCCATCAACGTTAAAAGAACTGTATTCATCTATTAGTGGTAGTTTGATTATAGATTGTCATCCACACTGTATTTCAACAGTTTTGAGTTAATAATCTAGATTATAATTAGTAATATTTAATCAGGTTTATTATTTTTGCTACTTAAGAAAAGTATTATTTAAAAATAATTTTTATAATAATTTATGTAGCTATTATGAAAACTAATTTTAGATGTAATTGTTTTATTCTATGCTATTTTATTTTTTAAAAAGTTATCCAGACTTTTTGAAACTTAAAAAATTATTCAAATATACTTTCTGCTATCTTGTCTGAAAATTATACTAAAACAGTAAAATCACATCACGTTCTCTCTGAAACTATTATAAGTATTATTGTTACTGACAAAACTAAAAACAAAACAAACAACTAGTAATAAATAAAATAGTAAAAATGTTCTAAAATTGGATTTTTCAGATAGAACCAAAACCTTTGAAGCTGAAGGATGGACTGAAATGAGAAATCCAAATATAATATTTGAGGCACTGATTAGAATATTTATATGAATATTTTTTTTCTTTTTTTTTTTAAAGATTCCAATCAGTCAATAGAAATCTACAATTAATCAATTAATCAATATACTAATATTGTTATATTCATTTATATGTCCATGAAGAGAAATTGGCATGTGTTAAACGATAAATTGAATTTACTGGATATCGCAAATTGTAAGGAGTTGAAACAAATTTCTTAATTTCATTCATTTGAGAGTGGTGTCATTGGTCACCTTCTCTCCTATGTGATTGATATTGTATGCCATTTTTTTTCTCCAATTCATTATGGTGATCAAATTACAAAATGTTTTAATTTAACAGAATGTAATAAATAAATAAAAGTTTTTTAAAAAAATTTCATTCTGGATGTGCAATTATTGTAATATGAAACAAAATCAAATATTGATAGCAAATAAAGAAGGTTGTATTTGAAAGGGCAATCGCTATTCAAACCGCCTTTAGGTTCCAGAAGCTATAATTTTTATTTAATCCAAATACATCCCTCTTCGCAGGAGTAAGTAATTATTCAAATACACGTTCAGATGTAATTTTATGATGTCTGAATAAACTATATAAGCATGAATTATCCATATCATGATTTAGATTTACTATTGTGGTTTGTGATTAAATGAGATGTATATGAAGGTTTACAAAAAATATAAAATACTATTTTATTATGACACACGCATACGCACAATATTTACAGGGTATTTATTTTAAGACCACTCAAATGCATTTTCTTATTAAACGGTTGACCTGAGCGAAAAGTGCAAGAGAAAGAATTAGTTTTCCGTCACCTCTAGTTTTAGAATGTGTGACATGTTTTTAGATTGCTGTTCGCGTAATCGACGCATGCGCGTCCAAAATTAGAAGTTTGTATGAGACCCTTATTTTCAAATACGCAGTTTTAAAGAGCATTCAATGCTATTAAAGAAACCGAAACCTTGAACTTGAAAATTAAAGGTACTAGGACATTTTAAAATTTACTACTTGGAAGTCATACTTCGATTTTTTAAACTTATAATCGAGAAGTGGCTAGTCATTTTTTAAAAATCTCCTTTCTACTTGAACTCGTACAGTGTGTCACACGTTCTGAATAGCGTTCAAGCTTTGTGTTAGCTGCTGTAAATTGTCACCACACTGGAAATATAACTAATTTATACAGGGCCTTGCAATTGATCTATTACCTGAAATACCAGTAGTTTGGAATTATGTGATAGTGCCTCTTTGGTTCTAGCCCTGAGGACGAAGTTGTGTCGAAAACACGAAATATCTGTGACGACCCGAAAGGAGATACCTCTTTGGATGGGTAGGATGGGAGGAGTGGGAAAAATGACGTCATTTGTCTCCCTTTTATCAACCCCCTTTCCTTGTGACTTATATAGGGGAGCGACCCTCTCCGCAATCTCTTCCTTGAGAGATATTTCGTTTTACAGAACTTTTGAAATAGCTCCAGAATCTTTAAGTTACTCTTATTCTCCTAAAGGGAAATTATAGTGCTGTGGGTTAGTAAGTTAGTTAGTTATACCTATGTTAGTTACAGTTGGTTATACCTATGTTATACCTATAGTTAGTTATACCTAGTTAGTTAGTTTTACCTATGGATAGTTATTTAGTTAGTTATAGTAATTAGTTATTTATAGTGTGATGGGTTTTCGTGTTTCCATAATATTTAAGCCAACCGCCATATTTATGAGTCTTATAATAAAAAAATGAAACTGCGTAAGCTAAGCATATTTTCCTTGTTTTACTAAAGCTCAATATAAATTAGAATCAATGACTAATTTGAACTTAACTTAATGTTTAGACTCTTCCAGTCTTCGAGCGTTGTTGTTGGCTTAAACACCCGATTCAACGAATCGGACCAACTCTTGAATTTTCATTCATAAATATCTGACTCAATAGTTTTATTGTTTATGTCAATGTTTTACTTATTTCGAAGAATTTCATATAACTGAGTTGTTGCAGAATTAGGCAAAGAAGTGTACAGTCCATGGCTGACATGAAGAGAGTTGTTCCTTTCCCCGTGGGACTAGCCTAGGCTCTGCAGTGACAAGAAGGGTCGGTAAGAGGATGACGATTCACGTCCGAGGGGATATTCATCCCCGGGTTGGCGGGGGTTGAAAAATTGCCTCATTTGTCTCCTTTTTATTATCCGACATATAACGCCACTTTGTAACTCCCATCTGACTTATTGGCTCCATATTTTGTGCGATCCACTCAGAAAAGCTTTTTATTTTCCATTTTTGAAATTGAACGCTCTCATTTAGCACATTAAAATGAATTTTTTTTTTATAACCTTTATTTACATATTACATTCTGTTAAAAATAAATAAAAACATTTTGTAATTNTGATAACCCTTCATTAACACAAGTTGACATTTTATGTGTGGTCATGGAGCAGGATGTCGTTTAGTTACTTAGACTTTTGATGAAGATATAAATTATTTTTCTGACAACTTCGTGTCTTTTCTATATTGTAAAAATAAATTTAAGATGTACTATGCTTTCTCTTAAACTTAGTTAAACCACCAGTTATGTGAAATCTGCTTCTTGCTTACAACTAACTACATGGAAATTATCATGTAGTGTCAGCGTTAATATTTCAACATTATATGTATCAGAAAACTTATTTTGAATTCTTTGCAATATTTCTTTGTTTTGGTCCAATTGTTTTTTCCAAAACAAAAATGGAAATGATGGAGGCAAATAAGTTTGAGGGGGGAGTTTGTCTGAATCATTCAGGATACTTAGGACTTCTAAGGAGAGGGTGTCTGAAAGGACTGCCGTGGGAAGAGTTAGGGATGGGCGAAAATTAGAGAAAGGGTAGAGGGGAGGGAGGGAAGGGAGGAAGATGAATCTCCGATGGATTCCTGATGACATCTCCATAAATTCTTCTTAGCGGCGAAAAGAATTGTACGTCAGTGATATCGATGGGTGGGAGGTTCTCGAGATTTGATGGATGTTTGATCTGAGCTGAAGACCCATAGCTGCCTGACTCTGTCACCTGGCATATGTATCTCTTGGCTCGGATATCTCCTTCGCAATCGCTCAATCCTTATCAAAATGAGTATCATCTCATTTAGTTATTTTAAATTAAAAATATTGCATACTGTTGATTTTAATAGAATCGACCTATTGAAAGGAATAATTATCTTATTCATATGTAAAGGGAGAGTTGTTGACCGTAGAGACTTTTTGTTGGGTTTCGTATTGCATATTGTTGATTCTGATATCTGAATCAACCTATTGAAAGGAATAATTACCTTATTTATATTTAAAAGGAGAGTTGTTGACCTTAGAGACTTTTTGTTGGGTTTCGGTCAAGATTGATAAAAAAAAAAAACACAAAAAAAAACAACGAAAAAAAATGTATTTTTTATTATCGGCTGACCTTTCGACTTACATTGTAAGCCATCTTCATGGCTATCATGAAGGTGAGAGGAGACGTGTTGGATCAAATGTTCATGGGTCATGATCCAGGCGGCAACAGGACCTTGCCGGATCTACGCACGAAGGCCAATGTGAGCACATTTTTGACAGAGTTAAGTCACTGTATGAGATGTAAGACTGCTTAGGGACGCAAGAAGGCAAAAGCGAGCACATTTCCGACAGAGTTAAGTCACTGTATGAGATGTAAGACTGCTTAGGGACGCACGAAGGCCAATGTGTGCACATTCTCGAATTATGTATACTACTGGGTCTAGAACAACGCTCTGGAGCACAAAGGCGGCCAGAGGGAAAAATTTCAGCGATATATATTCCGCGTCTTGGACATTATTTATTGCGGCATCTCCTTCACTGTTCGTACACTGAGCACGGTCTTTTTTTTAGACAATTCCGGGGCAGCATGCCTCTTTTTTGCGACAGGCCAATTTCCAGGAGGAAAAATGTGTTTTAAAAGCAGTAAATTCATGTTGAAAAATATATATTTTTATTGGTAAACAAACATAGTTCAAGGAAACATTACTCGAAAATAATTTATTAAAATAATACAAGGTTTTTTTTATAGGCATTTAAATTCTTAAGTATAGATTTTAATTAAAATATTTTTTCCTATTATTCCTATAAGTCTTAGTTCTGGATAAAATAAATATTAACATATTATTTACTTTAATTTTAGTTTTCCTGGATAAGACATATAGGACTTCTCAATTTCTATTTATTCTATTTATTTTTCTCTATAAATTATGCTTAATGAGTATATAAAACATTTGTATGTACTTTAATCGTTATAGACAATAGCATATAGTAGTTATGATAAATATAAAATATAGAAGTATAAATTCTGTTATATAACATACAACTCTGTCTGCTCATTCCAATCTATTAAGCTATAAGAGTAATATTATAAATATTATTTAATTTGTGGTATTTAATCCCACGTAAATTTAGAGAATTTTTAGTGCAAGGGAACAGAATAAAAAATCTAACTGTCCCAGCCAGGATAAAAAAAAAAAAAAAAAATTCTATAAGAGTAATAGTGTGTATTGCATTTCAGTCCTGAGCATACTCAGGACTTATAACTTACAAGTTAAGTCAAAACGTTGGCAATAATAAAATGATTATTCAATAATTTTGGAGTATTTTTTTTTTTTCTGATCCTTGCCGAAAACCTGACTGATTTCTCCAGAATAATAATCGACGGCCAACCAACCTCCAGCCATTTAAGGTATTAAATTCTATTGCATATGTACTTTTTCTGAATTTGATAACCCTGCATCAACACAAGTTGACGTTTTATGTGTGGTCATGGAACAGGAGGTCTTTTAGTTATTTAGACTTTTGATAACCCTGCATTAACACAAGTTAACGTTTTATGTGTGGTCATGGAGCACGAGGTCTTTTAGTTATTAAGACTTTTGATAACCCTGCATTAACACAAGTTGACGGTTTATGTGTGGTCATGGAACAGGAGGTCTTTTAGTTATTTAGACTTTTGATAACCCTGCATTAACACAAGTTGACGTTTTATGTGTGGTCATGGAGCACGAGGTCTTTTAGTTATTAAGACTTTTGATAACCCTGCATTAACACAAGTTGACGGTTTATGTGTGGTCATGGAACAGGAGGTGTTTTAGTTATTTAGACTTTTGATAACCCTTCATTAACACAAGTTGACATTTTATGTGTGGTCATGGAGCAGGATGTCGTTTAGTTACTTAGACTTTTGATGAAGATATAAATTATTTTTCTGACAACTTCGTGTCTTTTCTATATTGTAAAAATAAATTTAAGATGTACTATGCTTTCTCTTAAACTTAGTTAAACCACCAGTTATGTGAAATCTGCTTCTTGCTTACAACTAACTACATGGAAATTATCATGTAGTGTCAGCGTTAATATTTCAACATTATATGTATCAGAAAACTTATTTTGAATTCTTTGCAATATTTCTTTGTTTTGGTCCAATTGTTTTTTCCAAAACAAAAATGGAAATGATGGAGGCAAATAAGTTTGAGGGGGGAGTTTGTCTGAATCATTCAGGATACTTAGGACTTCTAAGGAGAGGGTGTCTGAAAGGACTGCCGTGGGAAGAGTTAGGGATGGGCGAAAATTAGAGAAAGGGTAGAGGGGAGGGAGGGAAGGGAGGAAGATGAATCTCCGATGGATTCCTGATGACATCTCCATAAATTCTTCTTAGCGGCGAAAAGAATTGTACGTCAGTGATATCGATGGGTGGGAGGTTCTCGAGATTTGATGGATGTTTGATCTGAGCTGAAGACCCATAGCTGCCTGACTCTGTCACCTGGCATATGTATCTCTTGGCTCGGATATCTCCTTCGCAATCGCTCAATCCTTATCAAAATGAGTATCATCTCATTTAGTTATTTTAAATTAAAAATATTGCATACTGTTGATTTTAATAGAATCGACCTATTGAAAGGAATAATTATCTTATTCATATGTAAAGGGAGAGTTGTTGACCGTAGAGACTTTTTGTTGGGTTTCGTATTGCATATTGTTGATTCTGATATCTGAATCAACCTATTGAAAGGAATAATTACCTTATTTATATTTAAAAGGAGAGTTGTTGACCTTAGAGACTTTTTGTTGGGTTTCGGTCAAGATTGATAAAAAAAAAAAACACAAAAAAAAACAACGAAAAAAAATGTATTTTTTATTATCGGCTGACCTTTCGACTTACATTGTAAGCCATCTTCATGGCTATCATGAAGGTGAGAGGAGACGTGTTGGATCAAATGTTCATGGGTCATGATCCAGGCGGCAACAGGACCTTGCCGGATCTCAACAAAAATTCTTTACTTTTCATTTTTAAAAAAAGTCGAAATCTAACAATGAGATGTCATTGGTTTTAATTACGTTTTATTTCAGAGCTCTATGAAGATATTTTCTTGCAAAAATAAAATATTAAAGATATATTTTAAAAATGGGAAAAATAACTTTTTACCTTTGTGACACTTTTTATCGCGTTAAATTTAATTGAAATGGATGATACTTTTGTTGACCCCCGCACCTGCAACCAATTTCAACAATTAACGACTCATCCAACGTTTTACAAAAAGAAACTTAAGTACCGAATTTGGTTTCATTGTATTAAAAATTAAAATATTTCTATTAAAAATTAGAAAATCGTAATTTCCTGCTTGAATTCCAAACGATCTATTGATGGTGGACAATTGAATCTTTCGGTGAAACACCTTGCTTACTGTGGAGATAGCCATGCATTTTTTAATGCATTTAAAATAAAAAAAGTCCGGCCTGCAGGTGCTGCGTAACTCATGCAGATTTACAATAAAAGCTATAAATAAATGAGAATAAATAACAAAATTTGATTTTAACAATGAGCGTAAAAGTTATGAGCGACATACTTTGCTGAAGACTAGCAAGGAAGTAAGAGTTGGGAAAGTGCTAATCCACCGTAGTTAAATTCGTAAATGTAATCCTAAAATACATACATGTATTATAGAGCAAAATAGTTAAAAAAATTAAATTTTACACCTTTAATGGTTAATGGAATTTTTCGTAATTAAAATAACTACAAAGATACTCATATATATATTTTGGTCTTTCTTTAAATGGCCCGTTTCCTTCCTCTAATTAAAACGAAAAAATAATTTCTTCAGAGATTTGCTATAAAATATATGCTGAATTTGGTTTGAATATTAGAAAATTTGGAGACACGCCCTGCATTCAAAACACCTTAAACGACACTCTTAAATATATTTTTAAATATGCGTTTTTTTGGGGGAGGGGTATTTTTAGGATAAAATGTTATAAAATTAAATTTTACACATGTTTTGTTCCATAAATTTTTTTAATTATGATAATAATTAACGGAGATATTAAGATTTTAAATGTTGGTCCCCTTCTAAACCCCCCTCCCCCTGAACAATTTGAGCCATTAACTAACACACCCAACTGTTTGTAAAGAGATACCCAAATATCGGATTATTGCCGAATACTAAGCATCATGGTACTATTCAAATATTCAATTACTTGTAAATACAGTTAATAGTTTAGTAATGACTAGGGGTGGGAAATTACTTTTCAACATACGCTTGTGCTATGATCTTCCACTATAAACGAGAAGGGCGTTATAGTGTCTTTCAAAGGACTTAAGGCCTCCGAAAGCGTATTTCGCTGCTAAACAAGTAGATGTCGCATCTTGTTAAGTGGCTGTGTGACAACTTAAATTAACACTAAACTTCCAAGCTTAAGCGAAATTTAATCCGGGGGTTTTCTTATCAACCGCTTTCATTGTAGGGCTAATGAAATTGACTTTTTTCAGTTATGAATTGACAAACTGAATTTTTTTTTGGTATAATGTTATTAAATAATTGTATATTTTTGTTTAATTGACTTTTCTATACAGAATTAAGTTAAGAATGATGAGTACTCATAGTATATTATAAAAAAAAAAACAGATGTTCACGTAGGCTTCGACGGTCGTCAGATGTATGTGCAGTTTCTTCTTCCGGGTTGACCGTGTCAAATTGGTGTTATTTGCCGAGCTTTCGCACATCATGTGATGGCTTCTTCAGGGCGGAAAAGAGAATGATTTGTCAATGCTCTTCATTCTCTGAACAACATCCTCCCCGTACAGGTTGGTTAGATGTTCACGTAGGCTTCGACGGTCGTCAGAAGTATTTACAGTTTCTTCTTCCGGGTTGACCGTGTCAAATTGGTGTTATTTGCCGAGCTTTCGCACATCATGTGATGGCTTCTTCAGGGCTGAAAAGAGAATGATTTGTCAATGCTCTTCATTCTCTGAACAGCATCCTCCCCGTACAGATTGGTTAGATGTCCACGTAGGCTTCGACGATCGTCAGATGTATTTACCGTTTCTTCCTCCGAGTTGGACCGTGTCAAATTATTGTTATTTGCCGAGCTTTCTTTGGACACGGTCCAACCCAGAAGAAGAAACGGTAAAAAAAACAAAAACAAAAAAAAAAACAAGATGTTTTAATAAAAACAAGAGAAATAAAACAAAATTTATTTAATGAATTTATTTAGTTGAACTCTGTAAGTATAAAATTGAAGTTATATATTATTTAGGCTTCATCTTGTTTTAGTATTTAATGGAGTGGAGATTTCCAAAATTTGTGAAAAATAACTTTAATTTTCATATTTTAAGTCTTCTTATGTAGTATAGTAAGAATGTTGGTAATTGATTCTTCGAATTTCTATCGGAAGTATGTTATATTTGCAATCCTGTTAAAATGATAAGTTTTCCCTGAGTAATTAAACATTATTAAATTTTCCCTGAGATAACTAAGTATACAAATCCCACTAGAATCGGAATTAGCTGGAAGTTCCAACCGGGAAATTCCCTGGCGGCAAGGTATTAGAATCAAGGGGGTGGGGTTGGGGGGTGAGTTTGAGGCAATTTAATTTTATTTAAGTGCATTCCGGCGGCCATGCCGCCGCATTCGTATCCAATGCGACATCGTAAACTCGAACCTTCTTTTTAGACCACGTTTTATCAGCCTTCCTGGATACGACAAGTAAACAAGGTTGATTTCATTAGGATGTGGGGCTCTTAGAGGGGGTGTAATGTGCCATGTTTTCTCGTCCTTTTTTTGTGTGTGTTTTTTAGAGGGTACCAGTAGGCGGGAAGTGGTGATACTGTTGTTTAGTAGCTTGTTGTTTGTAGACACTCCGTTGAGTTTTTATCTTTTTTTAAGCTTTTGTTTACTTAAAAACGAAGGTCGAGGAGTCTTTGACATTATGTCTTACATTACAGTCAATTTTCATTGTTGTCATATTATGTAAAATATAAACTCTTAAAAATCTTTGTTTACCTTACTTAAAATATTTACATAGAGAATTTATATTAAGCTTAAAAAAAAAACAAAAAAAAAAATTAACTTTTTATTATCAGCAGATTTTTCTTCAAACGGCGAATGGTGTGCTTTGTAAAATAATGTAATAATTCTTATAAAAGGAGCTATTTATTTCCCAAATCCGAACTTTACTTGTAACATGACTTATATGGTTTATATTCGAGACAATCGAGCCAAGAAAACTTTTATTTCTGTTTGGGTTCTCTGAAGTGGGGCTTACCAGAGAGTATTAAAATTATTATTAAAGATTTATAGAGTTGTCTATTTCCTATAACATATTAAAATTTTTTCTCTTAAAATTGTTGGGTATAACAAATATGAAAGAATTAAGATTAAAGGATGAGGGTAAAACTATCAATTATAAAAAAAAAATTCGATCAATGAATTACATCAGGATGGTTATATGAGTATACGTATATTTGCAGTAATCGTTTATCACTAATCGCCATTCACTAAATATTTGTTAAAGATTGCAACCAAACTAATTATGGTCATTTTTTTTTAATACAAAAAATTGACATAGCTACTAGAGGGTTGGGGAGGGAGAAATGTTTCATAAGACTTGTTGTATAAACAGGGCCATTTTACAAAAAGTAATATCTAAAACAATAATTTTTAAACGGTTTTATTATCTATTAGAAACGAAAAAGGTATATATAATTTATATATAT
>KZ808130.1:132931-146477 GCA_000696205.2 Oncopeltus fasciatus | reverse complement strand
AAATAATTAATTAACTGATTTAATTTATTAAATACATTATATAATAAGTATGTTTAAACACCTCCCTCCTCTCTAAACTAATCCTCTAAATAGGCCTAATGCCATCCTCTGAGACATTAGCTTTTACTTTTATTGTTATTTCGGGCTTTTAAGACCGTTTCAGTAAATTAATCTTATTTATATTCCACCTTAATGAATAATCTGCTTTGTTTATGTAGCCCAAGGACGGAAATTTTTATTATTTGTATGAATAAGGAATCCAAACGATAGGAGCGGGCTTAAAGTGATAGAAAATACAAATGTTTATCAAGTATCATAGTAAGAAAATCATGGACTTTAAGCAGTCTTATCGTGACAAACTTTTAACAAATATGGATTGGATTTTATATAAAATTCAGAAAAACTTTTACTGAATATTAACTATGGTCCCAGTCAATTTAAGATAAATCATGCGTATCAAATCATAACTCAGGAGTACAGTATGATATGCAATTGTAATTGTTTAATTCATAATTGAAAAAAAAATATGCAGTTTCAACGGAAATGTCTTCACAGCAATAAGATTTAAGTATAATCCCGATGCTGGAGTTAAAAAAGTAGACTTCATCTTAATAAATAAAATTCAAATTCATAATAATGAATAATTTAGTTAGTAATAATGAATATTAAGTTAATAATGGATAGTTTCCATGGAGAAATTTTTATAGTGTGTTTGTGTGTAAGACCTTTTGCGTGAGTGTGTACCTACACTCGCACACATTTTTGTATAATAAATCTTTCTACATATAAATATAGTAATAAAAATATGTAATAAGTTATTATAAAACATTATATCTTCGACGGTCGTCAGATGTATGTACAGTTTCTTCTTCCGGGTTGGACCGTGTCAAGTTNTTATACTCATACAATTTATTATTATTTTTTATTATTATAGTGAATTCAGAATAAATTGAGATTGTTATTAAGACAGGAATATCTTACATATGACAAGAATAATATCCTTAAAATTATATATATATATATACATATAATGAATTAGTTGAATCTGTGAATGTTGTTGCTCTGATTTTTTTATATATGTATGTATTAATTGTGATATTTTGATTATATTATTTGTGATATTATAACTTTTATTGTTTTCACCTTAAATGAAAAGAAGCTTAGTCATATTAAAACATTGTAAATAAAAATTGACAAATTCTACGTTTTCGTTAAATATAAAACATTCTTAAGTATATCCTCTACAACTCAAAGCAACTTAAATGTCATATTAGTTTGTTAATGGTTAAGATCAAACGATGGGTTGATGAGTGGGGCGGGGGTCACGAAAAGGCTACATTGAACAATATTTAATATTTTTGTGAATATAGAATTATATAAAATAAATTAATTATTAATAGATAAAAAGTAAACAAGTTAGATATTTATTATGGATGGTATTATAAATGAAATCTTTGGTTACGCTCTTGGGTTGGGCTTGTTAGCCAAACAATTTGATTCATTTCAAAACAATGAAACTCAGTTTGTTTATTGATCTTTTCCAGAATGAATTCCCACTGTCAGTAAAATTATATGTAAGAAAACATCGTCGTGCTTTTTATGGCGATTAATAACAAAAACAAAGCAAAATTTGGTGGCACTAGGAACATACTTGGAAGAAAATGCTCAGATTTCTGGCTGCTCCACCTGGACTCTAACCCTTTGTTTCTTTGGAAGGATTATAACTTTCATTAGCTGTGTGCGTGAATCTTATTACATATATACATATATACACTTTTACACTTATTAAATAGATTCGGGAGAAAATGAAATACTAATTAGCAATTTATAAATATTAATTATGTTGTGGTTTATTATCCCACGTAAATTTTAAACAATTATTGCGAGGGAATAGAATAAAAAAAATAAGGATAGATAGATTTTTATTCTCTTCTCTCACATTAATTGTTTAAAATTTAAAAGGGATAATAAACCACAGCTAAATTAATATTTATAAATGAAAATTAAAAAAGTAAATAACGAGAGTTGATAAATAGCTAGACAATGTTAGCTCCTTCGAGTGTAAGACGATGTGTCATACCTTCTATTATCCGTCTTCATTGGTTTCTGCAAAACATCTTCTGTTGGCGAGCACTTTCAGACATTGTCCATCTTCGTGGCCGAATACATGTGTTCACTGTCACTGTCTGTATTTAACTCTTGTTGTACTGAGTTGAATACAGACAGTGGCAGTTAACACATGTATTCGGCCACGAAGATGGACAATGTCAGAAAGCGCTAGCCAACAGAAGATGGTTTGCAGAAACCAATGAAGACGGAGAATAGAAGGTATGATAGTTTTATATTCATTGTTAGTCATAATAACCCTTTAGATTATTTATAAGATGATGTATTCGTCTTTCTCGTGGGTAAGGCTCTCGCTAGTGTGTTGGGAATATAATATGTTATCCAGCTCGTCTCGGTGGTGTAATGGAAAGATACAGGCCCGGATAGCAGGAGATCCAGGTTCGAGTCCCGGCTGGGACAGATAGATTGTTTATTCTATTTCCTCTCATCAATTGTTTACCAATTTGAGATTTCCACTGACTGTTCGATACCTGTAAGCCGCATTGATTCGCCGGAGGTGGCGACACACTCTTTGTTGGAGTACCTTCGGACGCCCCCCCCCCCCCATCCCCCCCCACGGAAATCATGCACGGCCCACCAGTCAGGCGTGCTCACCCACGCGGGCCAGAGGTCGGGAAAGGTCAGAGTGCGGCCTGGATCAATCCAACCCCCTCCACCCCTGTCCCCTATCATCTTCATCCCGGAGTCTCTTTGTCTACTCGTCTTCCCATTGTTTGACCTCTTACTACAATCGCACTAGTCACATTTCCCGCCCTCCCCCCTCCCCGCCTGTGTGTGTGTGTATGACAGAATCTCCCCGTCAGAGATTATTTGTTCACCCATCCCTCAAGCCCGCAACCCTCTCCATTCCATCACTGGGCAGCTCAAACAAGGAAATGTAATTGGCCCTGTTTTTTATTTTCTGTAAGAACATTACATTTTAAGTGTAAAAATGACCTTAAATGTTCTTATTGTTGTTGAATGTTTATATAAATTGATGTTTACTTTTGAGATATTTGAATTATTATTCATACTTAAAAACAAACTTGACTATAAGGCTAGTAAATAGCTAAACTATTGATCCACTAATTAACACAACTAAAATTATAAAAACAAGAAACAAAAAAAAAAAAAGTGCGAATAGCTATGGATAGAAACATTCCTGCAGAAGTCTGAAAAAATCAACTAAAAAAATTAAACTAAATATGCACTATTAAATACCGTAAAAGAAAAAAGAAATAAAAAAATTCTCTTTGCTGAAAATATAGCATAAACATTAAAAATTTTATTCAACGATACTTCTTTGAAATAAGGCAACCTAAATTGCTATTAAAATCAATTCCAATACCAATTATTTTCTATAACTCAGGGATCTCCCATCTCACCTGAAAAAAAACTCTAATTTCTATAATTTAAATAATACTGAAAATCATTCCATAGTTGTTAATTTTATTAAAAATGAAATATCTACAGCATCATGATTTTTCAAAATATTGTTTATTGAAAAAATAATATAAAATTATGCAAAACGAAAAAAAAAAAAAAAATTATCAGGTCGTTGTTAACTTGAAAATATCTTTTAGGTAACAAAAAGTGGAGATGCGAAACAAATAAATGAATGAAAATGTAGAGCACAATGCTTTTGTCGAAAACCAGCAGAAACAGAAGGTGTAACCGTTTAAGTTTCTGATCGATTTTAAACGTTCAACCCTTAATTTTGCCCTTTTAGGGTTGATGGATTGAATTTTAATAAATCCCAGATTCCATTAAAATAACCAACCCCGACATATTTGTTTACTGCTCAATAGTAAATTTTGAGGGATAGGGGGATATAATTTTGATTTTTCAGATCGAATATAATAATCATTTTTCTTTTAGGAAAACAAATTATTATAACTTTAAAATAGTCATAAATGGTTTTTGTGAAACAATTTTTGTCTATTCATCTAAAAATTAAAATCTAAACCTTAATTCCTTAAAAATTCATATTCATTTTAAATGTAATGTTTTTAGTTTCATTTAGTTTTCAGTAGTTACAATTATAATTAACTTTTACTATTACTGATATAATTAGTTCTAGGTTAATTAATTATTCTCAAGTTTTAAATATATTGTTTCTGGGAATATTCTCATATTTTCCAAGCTATTTTTATTTTCTTTCTTGTGGTTAGACAAAGTTTTAAAAATGGAGCAGTATTTTGAATTTTATCATGCCTCAGTGCAATTATTTAAAAAGCTGTATCCTTTCTCTTGCAATATTAATTTTATATGATGATACAATTTACTGTCAGAAATTGTGAAGATATAAAAACAAAACAAGAGCAATACAAGAGAACGTTTTTTTTCATTTTAAACACTTTAATTTTTATTTTTATTTATGTTTTAAAAGAAGCTCCCATCTAAAGGAATATGTAGGTTTTGGGAAAATGTACTATTCTTTTAGATTGCTTCATACTAGGTCGAATTATTAGTGCCTTGATTAAACTTTCATTTAAAAAAGTTATCCTCTTTGGTCCTCAGTTATTTACTCCTTGCATTAGGAAAGTTCTATGAGTGATTCGATCTAGATATTATATGTTTATTATATGCAAGGAACATTACTTTCTCACTCAAGATTTGAGTATTACTTTGTCGAGGATTACATTTATTGTCTTGATTAGTTTTATGTAAAGTTTTTTCCGGGTTGGACCGTGTAAAGTTTTTGATGGTTGCCGAACTTTCGCACATCCTCTGATGGCTTCTTCAGGGCTGAATAGAGAATTCTAGGCTTCTTCTCTATTCAGCCCTGAAGAAGCCATCGCAGGATGTGCCGAAGCTCGGCAACCATCAAAAACTTTACACGGTCCAACCCGGAAAAAACTTTACACACATCTGATGACTGTAGAAGCCTACGTGAACATTGATTAGTTTTTCTTCCTTTTATTTATAATCTTCGTTTTTATATCTTATGCACGGTTTCTCATGCACGGCGCTGCAGATTCGAGTCTAGTTCCGGAAAGCCTGTTATCGAGGAACAAGAGCTCTTTCATTCACCAATTTCCAAATATCACGGGTATTTGGATGAGGATGGCTACCTAAGTAGTCCCTTCCTTCATTGTTTTGTGGGGAAAAAAAAGAAAAAAAAGTTCACGTAGATTTTGACGGTCGTCAGATGTATTTACCGTTTCTTCTTCCGGGTTGGACCGTGCCAAATTGTTGTTATTTGTTATTTTAAAATTGTTATTTTAAAAATCTCTCTTTTACAACTCTCATTCTCTTTTCAGCCCTGAAGAAGCCATCACATGATGTGCGAAAGCTCGGCAAATAACAACAATTGGACACGGTACAACCCGGAAGAAGAAACAGAAAAAAAAGTGTTGAGTATGTGTATATTACTGTTCTGAAGAAATGTCTTCCTCTGTGAAAAGGTTCCCTTAGAAAATGTTCGGTTTATTGTTTTACATAAGAACCCAACACATCCCTGGGATTTAATGAAATCTCCACCCCCTCCCGTTGCCATCCTCCCACCCTCTGCCCCCACCACCCTCCAGCCATTCCTCCTCCCATTCTTCCAGAAAAGCCCACAGGATCTCCCGAATGCCACTCAGGATCAGCTGGGGATTACCAGGGTCAGTCCCTCACCGTCCTCCGTTCTAGCCTTTTCTCGCCATTTTCCTTTATATTGCGGATTTATTTTAGTTTTTCCGCTCTTTTTCCTTTCTCTAAAGGATGTTTATTATTTTAGAGGGATTTCATTCCGTTGAGGCTTAATTCTATCTGCCAGTGGTCCAAGGTCATTAATGACATGAACACTAGGTAGAAAATAGTTATTGAACACAACTCACAGAATTCTTATTAATATTTATTAATTTATCAAATATGTACATTTATTTAACACTACGTTAAATTACTTGTTCATCAATCTGATTTGTTAACAATAGTTTCAATATAATATTTTAAAACCTGTTCAAATTTAATTAATTCTATGTAGTTCACAATTTTCTTTGAAAATCCTATCCTTTTGATATCAATATTTATTTAAAGGTCTTTAAATTTCCCTTTAAATAAAGTCTAAACTTGTGCTAAAATTTTAATGAAATCTAAATAATTCTGTATAAATAGATTAAATACATAAATTTCACTTTAAATAGAGGCATCTATGACTTTCATGAAAATAAATCTTGTCATAAAGGTTTTATTACCTTAATTATTACAATTTTCGCAGTAGAGAAATAATTAGTAAATTTTTCGTTAGAAAATCAAGCTTATACCATAAAGAAAGTTTAAAAAAATATCTATCTTAGAAAAAGCTAAAGAAAGGACAAGAAAGCGTTGTTTGCGAACCATTGGATTAGTTCGTTCATGGCTGATATCAGTCGAGAGAGAAAAGCTTAAGGAGAAGTAAAATAAATGGTGGTCAACCAGAGACAACAAGTTACGCGAGATAAAATCTACTCCGAGGGCATGGTACAATTCCATGTAAACTGACCGTAAGAGAGAAGTGGTATTAGCCAGACTAAGAATAGGACACACAAGACTTACTCATGGCTATACTAATGGCAAAGGATAACCCACTAATTTGTGAGGTCTGTGGACAACTTCTTACCATCAAACATATATTTAGAGTGCCTAAAATATAAAGAAACAAGAAAAAAATATAACTTAAATGGGACTCTAGACGAAATCTATTGGATTATGATAAAGTCATTGACTCTGTATTGAACTTTCTGAAAGAGGACAGGCTATTAAATCTTATTTAGATGCATTTTCAGTATGCTTCTTTTCCATTCTCTCTCAATTTTTCTTACTTATAAATTTCATAGTTTCCAAGCACAAAGAAATTACCATGTCTATCCACATAATAACTATTCGCATTAACAATTCATTATACCACACCATGACGAATTGCTAAGAAATTCTTCTTCTTGAAAATATCTTCTCGCTTCTATAAAATATCTCCCTGGCGTTAATGACCAAAGGTTAACACGCCAATAAAAAAGAAAAAGAAAAAGAGAAGTAAAATCTATCAATCGTCAATGTCTTTCTTATTGTGAGAGTAAGGAAAAAATATAAACACCATAGCTATAAAGCTGTAAATTGCAAACAGTAAAACGAATTCATTTCGGAGTATTGTCAAAATCGCAATAGAGAGAGGGGAAGGGTTTAGAGGAACACTAAATATATTAATATCATTAATTTTTTTAAAAAATTAGTTTTATGATGAATATCCCTTCTCGCTTTAACTCCGGTAAAATTTATTTTATTGAATAGATGAATTATGTATTACCCGTGATAATTACAAGGACATTGCTATCAACCATCCTGCGTATTTCTAAAATGATAGTTGACGGTGGTCTTGATGGTTAAGGTACTGAACTCCTGAGCAAAAGGGTTTTTCTTTCTTTCAGTGCTTCTGTTGTAATGACCCAGAGGATTTCTGGTGTGCTCCAGTAAACACCCAGACCTAATCGGGAACCATTTTTCACAGAATGGGAAAAAGTCAGTTTGCCCAAATGGTGTGCTGTATTTTCTCCCTAGGCCTATATGGTCTGATGCGAGATTGTATATATATATATANATATATATATATATGCTGGATCTAATACTTAGATCCATGCAAATCAACAGAGCAGAAAGGGTTTTTTTAAAATTTATTTAAGTGTTTGCCTCGCTTAAAACATCTTGGGGTTATGGAGGTAGGGGCTATCTACAGGTTGCCATCCAATTCTAAACATCAATTGCTCAGGACAAGCCTTTATTTATCGGTTAAAGCACGCCCAGGGCAGGATTTGAACCAGCTGCGCAAGAATTATGAGACCTGAACGGATCCCAATGTCCGTGGAAAGAGTTTAAAATATAATTTTCTAACACTTATGTTCTATAGTGTTTTTAAGAAATCGTTTATTAAGGAAGAAACTTACGAATCTAGCTGTGATAGGTTGGCGCTTCCCCCACTCTACCTTCCCGGTCAGTCTAGAGCAAACTTTAGCGGTCATACCGTTTACGCCCATTCTTCTTTCAAGCTAGCAACTTAAATTTTCCCATTCACTCTTATTTATGTCCATATTCAATGAAACTGGTAGACTATGTTTTTAGCTGTACCCACTTAGTCATTCAGGGAGAGTCTATCTGCAGTTAACCCGCTTCCTCTATACTTCCATAGCTCAGGTGATACTTTCATTTCTCGATAAAAGCCTGCCCGCGGCGGAATTCGAAACAGCTGTGCCAGACTTGAATCCCGAGCGGATCCATTAAGCTGTTGCTCCGATGTGTCATTTTAAAATGGGGAAAATGTATTCATTCGTATTCATCCTGCGTGTACGAACGTTTTCACATGTTTCGTTTATATTTTCTACGTGATACAGTTACATATATTTTTTTTTTTTTTACACTTTTTCTTACTTTTATTACTCAGATTCATATATATATTTTTAGTAAACTTAGTACTTTATTCTGTCATTTCTATGACATGGATGCTAATAGCTTGTGCAGAGATATGTGGAGATATTTGATCTAAATTTTTTTAAATAGTTTTACAAAACCAGTATAATTGGCAATTATTATATTGAATGTACATATATATATTTGATATACACAGATTTTTGTTAAAACACTTTTTTATCATAAAAAAAAGCTTTCAATTAGTTTATTTTTTTATTACCTTCTGAAAAGTCTTCAGAATTTTTTCAGTTTAGAGTTTTTTTTTTGGTAAAATAATGCAATACCACCCATTTGCCCTACTTTCTGACAAAAGGATGTCAAATATTTATTGGTTGATTAATTTTTGACGAATCGAATTACAGTGTGAATCCCATTTTATTGCACACTTCAAAATACTCTTTTAACGATGTAAATATTTTCATTGACTTAAAAAGACATCTCCATAATCTGGCATTTAAATTACATTTTCTCTAAATACCCGCATCTGCATTTTTAAAAACCTCTTTAACTGAGACTCAACAATCCCAAACTTACTATGTGCTTATTGACAAAGATTCTTTTAAGTTTATTTAATACACGTGAAGTTCACGTTGATTATTGCTTTAGTACAATGACTAAAAGACTATAGATGTACATGTTCAGATTAATTATAGGATTTAAAAATGAAGTGTAACTGTAACTGATTAACAACATTATGATTAAAAGGTACTACTTTCACTTTGGTAATAAAACTAAAAAAACAGTAGGTGGAAATGATCATATTGGTACTATGACGAAATAAATATGCACAGTTTCTAGGACTTTTTATTATATAGTCCTTTACATTATAAAGAGTATTTACAATTAAAACCTCTTATTCACGCATTACGCTAATAAATTTGGTTTATTTACCGCTTAGTAAATTTTAAGAATTCATTAAGAAGTAATTGCCAAGATATTGGCAGTTCTTGGATCAGGGATATCTTACAAGACGTTGCTCTTGAACTTGGAATGCTGTTTCCTTTGTAATTATAGAAGCAACAGGGGCAATGATGCCTTTGACCGTAAACTTGTTACCAAATTGTTAAAATTCCTATTCCACACCAATTCTTTTGGCCCTACAAAGGGTTGAACTTCCTCTTCTAGCCAATATTAGCTCCGAAGAAGACGAAATTCACCAGTTCGATCTATTCCTACAGCTGAGCTATGGGAGACACGCAAGACCAACACACTAACCCCTTAACTCCCGAAGTTTGTCAATCCTTCAACACTTCCTCTCCCTTTGTCTCCCTCTTACTTCTTCATTCAACTCATTTTGAACTCTTTCTTTCGTGATTGTCGTGTATATTGGCATAATTAGGTCCACAGTAATATTTGGAATGGAGGAAGTGACCCGTTCTTGGATTACTCGAGGTATTACTAATTAGTCAGTATTTATTATATATAACTCTTTATTTTAAAAAAAAAAATATTCTGCACATATTGCAATGTAATTTTTAATGGGGTACATTATTGTCCTTGCTCTTCTATCTCGGGACGTAACCTGTCCTCAGAAAGGAGCCCAGATTAACCCGCGATAGACTATCCGGCACCCATCTTCTCCTTATCCTAGGATACGAAGGAGACTAGGCAGAGAATCAGGGAGGGAGTGAGAGGGAGAGAAAAATGCCAGTGCATTCACTCCCTTGATAGTTTACTAAACTGGCTGGAGTAGGTCCCTTGGCCACCTCCACTTGAAGCGTCGGGGAGTTTGGTCGGGATGAACGTGGGATGTCAGGGATAGGACAGGAGGATTTGGATGTCCTTGGAGGTTTGTGTGGAACTTATCAAACCTGAAGGGGATGAGCTCGGAAACAAAAGGTACTTGCAGATCAGAATGGATGGTTTTATTGCATACGTAGGGAGGAGTGTTGAGGATTGAGCGAACTTGTGCGGACTTTGGATTGCAACCCCTAGATACATCTAATGTTTGATGGCTTCGCTGTGCCCCACAATGCAATACCATATGTCCCGATTGGTCCAATTAATAATGTTCAAAAGGAGAGTTTGTTGACCTTAGATATTATTCTAAGATGATTTTAGTTGGGGTTCGGTCAAGGTAGATCCAAAAAACACAAATTTAAAAAATATATTTTTTAATAAAGGATTATAATCCTTTATTAAAAATGATAGCCCTGAAGATGGCTTACAATGTAAGCCGAAACGTTGGCAGATAATCCTTTATTGAAAAATACATTTTTTAAATTTGTGTTTTTTTGGATCTACCTTGACCGAACCCCAACTAAAATCATCTTAGAAGGTCCAATTAATGTTTTGTAATGAGTTATTTTGTTTTCTATTGTTGATCTGGACCTGTGGTTCAGCAATCTGTAGAGCTGTCCAAAGCGTCTGTTTAATTCTTGTCTCTTTGTCTGTAAGTCTGTCTTCCAGCTTAGTTTATGTCTAACCCAAGGTAGCGGAATGTCGGAAAGGAGGAAAGAGGAACGTTAAGTCAGTATTTAAAGAGAAATACATGATATTTACGACACCATGTATTTCTCTTTAAATGGTATGCAAGATACGTAATTTTCACTGATGATTGAGTAATTTTCTGTTCTGTGTTTCTGTTGAGTTGATGGATGCCATTATAAAGTCTGTTAATGGCACAATAAGGTACATTAGAACACCGATTCTTGTACATAATTCATTCTCTGCACCAAGACAGATCTGAGAATTATACGCACCAAACGTGGCTTCCATGTTAATCTTTGATGCGAAACGCAATGAGTCGTATCTCCTTTGTGAATTAAACTTGGTTTACAAAGCGAATAGACGTATTCGCAAATCGAAAACTGGATCTTTATAACTTTTATTGTTAATGATAACTTTTAGAATTATTGTTAATATGTGGTGAACATCTTACTTTCTGTACATAGCGAAGGTAATTTTCAATTAGCTTTGGAGAACCATTCCTAATTCCACAATAATATAAAATTTGTTAGAAGAAAAAAAAAAAAAGTTTTGAATTACTTGGCAGATTTACGCCATCTGTCTAAATTTTTAACAATTTTTTTTTTTATAGATTGAAACAAGAATTTCCAGCTCGGTAATGAATAGGAGCTGTTCTAGCAGAACTTGGTCCTCTTGTACAATCAAGATTCCACGGCTTCAAGTGCCCTACTCTAAGCTCTTGGCATTCTACTACGTCATCTAGAAATAGTTTTCGCGTCATAGTACATCAGTCTTTCTTTTGATCGTACCTTTTATCAATCATATATTTTGCTCCTGTTTTTCCCCCAATGCATGAAATTAGTGCAGAAGATTTTTCGACCAATTCTTTTAGCAGCTTATCACAGTGGGTCCAGATTTTGTCAGTCTCTTGAACTTAAATTTTAGGTTTATAAATTTCTCATATTGAAAACATTTTAGTCGTTCATCAGTTAACTTTATTACTATATCATTGTTAATGATGGGAATCAGGTGAGAGTCAGTGACAGATAGACTATAAGGAAAGTTAATGATATCCTCGTTATTGCTTTTGAGATTTAGAAAAAATAATATGTCATTTTGCGACGTTTGTGTTCTGTATAATTTTTCAAAAAAGAAAAGTACTTATTAAGATATTTAAGAATGTGCATTTTCTGTTTGTGCAACAACCATGCTGAATGAGCAGGAAAGCGCGCTGCAAGACTAAGCCAGTTGGCGAAGGCACCTTGAGGAAGCCCAAGCCCGCATCAGATTGTGTGACTAAGCAAGAAGGACTTGGCAATTTGCTCCTAATCCGATCCTGTTCCTCACAGGCGCCACGTTTAGCCAACTTACAGTATCTACTGCTTGCGCCTTTTATATAGATTTATTTGCCTTTATCGCTGACCATCTTTGACAATTCCAACAGACTTGCGAACTCCGCTTAGTTCTCGCGGCCCGAGCTGATGAGATTTCAGGAAGAGATACTTCTCCCTGGATGGGTCCTGGTAGTCCTCTCTGAAAAGAGCGATGAACAGAAAGACTAAATGCCTTCTGCCCAATCTAACTTCTTCCACAAAAGAAAATGTCGCCCTCATATCTTCCCTAAGGCGCAAACCTTTCTTCCTTACACCGGCACTAATTTCTTTGATACCCACTGCCTCCCCCCTGACTGGAACCACACTCACGTTTATCTTCCTTATTTTTTTATTATTTAGTTTTTTGCTGTGTTAGCCTCCCTTGCAACCACTTAGGGTCATTGGAGGGAGGGGCTATCTACAGGTTACCACCCCATTTTAAACACCCATGGCTCAGGACAACCTTCTATATTATAAATAAAAGATTGACCTGGGCGGGATTTGAACCCGCGGCGTCAGGATTGCGAGACCCGTACGGATCCCCTGAGCTATTCCGGCGCCCCTAAATCTTCCTTATTTATAACATAATTTTAGTTATTCATCACTGCTAGAAAATTATATATTTTTTAAAATCTTTTATCTCTTAAATTAATTTAAATTATGAATGAAGTTAATTTTTCAATTATTTTGCAATATTAAAAGTTGAATTAACCTAAAACCCCCCTTGATTAAAAACATTTTACAACTGTTCAAAATTTTGTTAATGGCAATACAACTTGGAACCCGACTTCGAAATAATAATTTAAATTTATTATATATACATAGTTGTAATTGGTGAAATTGCAAATATAAAGAACCTCTTTTCATGATATAATTAAAATTATACAGGTTTTAAAATAAAATGCTGAAGTAAGTTTAATTTTTCTTTTTGTTATAAGGCGATCGAAACATTAAGAAGAGTTTGCAAGGAAAGTTCAATTGTAAATATCCGTCAACCCAAATACTAGGTTTCCGCAGCTGATGCGCGACTCATAATTAAAGTACTAGTAAAAAATATCATTTTGATCTTTGTTTCATAGATTTTTTGAGAAGTACTCACCTCCTTGAGGGAAAAACTGTGAAAAGATGTGTTTGAAGGAATCTTCATCGACTAGGCCGGTAGGGCATTCCTGTAAAAACATAAATACATTTTACATCTAGTTTTTATTTAAAGAATCATTATTTAATATAAATATAAT
>KZ808130.1:113399-130707 GCA_000696205.2 Oncopeltus fasciatus | reverse complement strand
TATATATACGAAACTTGGGTAAAGTTAATCTCAAGATTTGTTGATTTAACATACTATTCTAATATGACTAAAATACAGAAATCAAACTTAGGAATTGTATTTCGTTATGATAATTTTCAAAAAAAAAAAAGCTATATTTTATGTATTAAATATATTAAGAGAACGATTATTTTTACGGTTCAGGCTAAGGCGCTGTCTTTGCTGTGATAGATTTGGATGCGGGTATAATAGGGGTGGGTGTACAAGACGCAGATAGGCGCGGGTGGGAAATTTTGAAACGATGTTTTGAGATTTCAATCATGACATATTTATTGTAATTAGTTTTTGCTGTCCTGCCGTTATTGGGACGAATTCAATCTAAGGGTTGATATATCCACCCCATCAACAAGTTTCCTTCCACGGTAGAAGGATCGGGGATCTTACCACTGTGAGTATTAGACAAAGCAACATGCTATAGTAATAAAATTATGTTATGTTTTGCGTTCCTAAATAATACACTTACAAGACAACGGTTATATAAATAAATTTATACCTTGCGAAGGAAAAAAAAATTGAAAAAAAAAATCAATTATTAGTAGAAAATTTGTTGGGGTTTGGTCAAGGTTGATACAAAATAATATAATTTAAAAAAATGTATTTATTGTCATCTGCCGACATTTCAGCTAACATTGTATGTCATCTTCACGGCTATCATGAAGGCTAGTGGTGACATCGTGCCACCTGGATCAGATGTTCATGGACAAGTGATCCAGGTGACAACAAATCCTTGACGGCACAAATTATCTTCTAATAAACTCTATGAAGAGTTTTTTCATTTGAATCTTAATTATTGTGTCATGAGTAAATAAAAAGAGGGCTATATTTACACTCTCTTCAGGTTCAAAAGTTATTTTTAAATTAAAAAAAAAAAAAAAAAGTAAGAAAAGTGAAGAAAAGACAATACATGAATGAAAAACTCAACTATTTAAAAGGTTTGGTCAATTCATTCACAAAACGTGTTAATATAATATTGTAGTACATCGGTACAGTGCCGCCGAACGCTGGAATATTTAAAGATATCGCCTACACGCTGGTCACGTACATTGAGCTCTACGTGTTGTTCCCTCCTTATATATTGTAAATAGAAGAGATACTCTAGCCCACAGAGGAAACCGAGGTAGACGGAACTCATTCTATTGGTCACGTCACACATGCCTCATGTTCGAACAAGAAAAATTGAAAAATGTCTGAGGGATTTTTTAATGAAGTGGTTAAATATATTTTAGGAAAACACTTTCTTCATTTTTTTCCCCTATCAGCTTTAGATTTAAAAAAAAATTAAGTTTAAAAAAATTATTTCTATGGCATTCCATTAAAAAAAAGGCAAAAAAATAATGTGATGCATTCAGCAGATATTAATTGCAAATTATGAACCATGTGTTTATAGATAGTAATTTTTACACGCCCTTTTAATATCAAATATCAGATCAGATAGAGAGTTTTTTTAACTTTAGATATTATTATAAGATGTTTTTTTGTTAGGGTACGGTTAAGGTAGATCCAAAAAATACAATTTAAAAAAATGTTTATTTTTTAAAATGGTACTTTTTGGATCTACCTTGACCGAACCCCAACAAAAAACATCTAATATTAAACATCATATCATCAAGACGAATTAATTTTCGTTGATCTCCTACGTTAATAGTAAAAATAAACCAATAAAGAACTATCAATCATAGTGATAGTTTCTAATTGAATTGTTAAAACGATAAAGAATTCTCATACCTTCTATTCTCCGTCTTCATTGGTTTCTGCAAACCATCTTCTGTTGGCCAACAGCCAACAGAAGATGGTTTGCAGAAACCAATGAAGACGGAGAATAGAAGGTATGAGAGTTCTATATTCATTGGTGGTAGAAATAACCCTTTAGATCATTTACGATAAAGAATCGTTATGATCATTCATTTCAGGGTACGATATGAAAATGCATCTAAACTCCTTGGTAATGGTAATGGGAGATCTAGAATTCGTCATGTTTATTGTCAATTCTGTCAAACTCCAGCTGACCTGTGAGCTGAAGCTCGCTGTAATGAATATTTACCCCGCCAGGCTGTGTGAGGCTTCAATGGTAGGAGCTCGACAACAGGTGATTGCGCCTTAATATTCCAGCGTATCATTAATCCCTTGCAATCTCTCTGCTTCCAGGATACGTGGATCTCCTGCAACTCTACAGATTGTATGTATCATTCAGCTTTCTATCAGCGTTCTTACAACCTCGCCCACCTCTCTTGATTCCTCCCATCACTCTCCTTACATCTATCTATCTATCTATCTATCTATCTATCTATCTATCTATCTATCTATATATATATATATATATATATTCCCATAGATATATAAATTATACATCAATATACATCCTTAACGAGATGGGATGTCGTGAATTTAAGGATCCAATATTCATGACTCCTCAGTCAGGGATCCTGGTGACATGTCGTCTCCTCTCGTCTTCATGATAGCCCCGAAGATGGCTTACAATGTAAGCCGGAACGGCGGCAGTTAAAAAAAAAAAAAAAACTCTAAAATTGTATTTTTTGGATCTACCTTGACCGAACCCCAACAAAAAACATCTACTAATAATATCTACGGTAAAAAAAAAACTCTTCATTTGATCATTTCTGATAAGGATATTGCCATACAGACTTGGGAATATAGCAAATCCATGTTTCCCGATTCATTTGTCAACCTTAACCAAACCTATAAAAATATATACCATTGATTGGTTTTTAATTTTTTTTTTCATACATCCAACTTTTTTTTATTATCTAATAATCTATTTATTTTATTTTATTTCTTTATTAACTAATGCACCTTTCTTCTTCTAATATCTAATATACTGTTAACATCTCGAGTAATTCTTGGACGTTTTGGATGGTGTCTTCCCTGGTTCACTGCTGTTTTCCATTGTTTTGATTAGTAATGACCGAAGCGTTTTATTGTCCTTGAAGAAATAGAAACAACAAGGACAACACACGTAACCTACTTCAAACTTGGTTATTCAACGAAGAAGAACTGTGCGAATTAGGAAGTGCAAGGAGTCTCACCGCAGGAGACGACCGAGACCCAGGAGGCAGTGGGAAGACAATTCTGCGCTCTCTGCAACTCGACCCAAGTTCGACCTCCGACAATGAGTCTGAAGCACATTGTTCCAGTGGAGGCAACTTTACAGAGGGGCTGGGTCTCGTAAAGTTAAGTCATTCACTATCAGAGCTTATTGTTGTTAATGTAAGAAGTTAGGAATCATATTAAGTACAATTATTTGTTTTGGAAGAAAAAAAATCATATTGACCTACATGTCATTTGACGGATAAAGTATTTTTTAATTTCAACGAGTTTTCTCTTAAGGAAATCAAGTTAGTATCGATCGAGGTCTTGGGATTTGACTACCTCCATTGCCCGGAAGAATGCCTGAATTTTAAGCCAAAACCTTGGCAATAAAATTTTGTTTACTAATTAGTTTTTATTTATTCAATTTCAAAGACCAATTCCACGAATAATCCCTCCTCATTAAGTTATTCACGTTGACATTAGAACTAAAATATCCAGTTTATACATTGATGCTAAATAGAAGCTAAAATCACATATATGTAAATCTCTGCGTTCTGTATTTGAAAAATACACTGAAGGCCTTGTTCATCTTGTTTGATCAAATCATTTCCTCTTAATGACTGTATGAAAAATTTGTATATTATTTAAAAATTCTCTAAGCATATAATTTATGATTAGAAGACATTTGAATTCAAGAACACTATTTTTCGATATTGATAGAAGCGAAGGAACATGAAAAAATAATAGGATTAAAATTAAAATATGAAATTAATTGTGGTGTGTAATTCCACGCTAAATAGTTTGTGCATTTCTTGTAAATAAATTTATATCGATTAGTTTGTTAATTGTTAGATTTGATTAAGTTAAGTGAGTGGTTCGTGTCAAATATGTATTGAGTTCGTATTATCTATAATCATCTGTTTAATATTAATATATAAATGTATTGTAAATTGTATAATATTTCGTTTAATTAAAAATATGAACAATGTATTCAAAATACTGAACAATGTTTTTTTTTTACAACAAAGGATTGTGGAAGGGATTTTCGTGCTATCAGTCTAATACAATATCCATATATTTTAAAAAATCAGGTATATAGTCAGGATATCAGATAATAGATACATTTTATTTCAGTGTTTGATTTATTTGAACCATGAATACAATATGATAATATGACATTTAAACGAATCACTATATAAATTAAGCCAAAGTGTTATTGTATATAAACATCCTTGAGAAGTGCTGATATCGACTTAGATGGGAAAAAAATCCTTAGCGACAACTATTTGGCACACAGTGATCCCTTGGAAACATGTTAGACTAATAGATGACCAAGCCTTAGACAGAAGGAGGTCAATCACTGCTGTTTGACTGTGTTAAGGGATGCACAGTAGCAGTCATCAATCAAATCCCGAGTGTATTCAGCTACGTCGGGGGCAATTTCGCTAATTACTTAAACCCGATAAGTTCCAAATTAACTTTTGCCACAAGAAGTTATTTCATTTGAAAAAAATTTTAATTCCTTAAACATTAATTATTTGTAGAAATAATAATATTCTTTTGCTTCAGGCGCTAAAATTTAATTCGTTATGTAGTTGTATTAGAAGAAAGCCAATTTTCTGAAGTGACTTGTTTTCTGACGGATTTGGGTCACCTAATTTCGTCGTACTTTCGACTCAGCAGCGCCAACCTCCTAATCTTGAGTAGTAGTAATCTGGAACCTGGGTCTTTGGGTCCAATTTTGGTTACGTACCAAAATTTATTCTATTAGCCAAATAGTAAAAATTAGATGCTTTAGAGGCTAATCATAAACGCTGACTTCTCGTAGGTATCCTGTTCTACCAGTAATTATTTTACTATAATATTAATAGATAAATTTTGATTTAGAAATATGTAGACTACTTAACTGTAAACCATATTGAGGCAGACAAGCAAAGTTTTATGACCGTAACTACCTGGCAAGAAAAGGAAAGTATTAGGATATTTGGCACTTGTGCAAAGACCTTAGAAAACATATTCTAAGGATAATTAAGTTTTTATGAAACAAAGCTTAAATTAAACATGATTCTTTCGAGGAATTATTGAATTTAAGATTCATTGAATCATTTAAATTACAATAAAATTAAAAGAAAAATTAAAGTAATATTTTGTGTCTTAAAAGGAATGTTTTGAGCATTTTGGCTATTATAGCATTTTTTTATTTAGATAATGGTTTGTTAAAGTTTCTATTTCCAGTAGGAAAATCAACATAAAATAAATAGCGTTACGAAAAAGACCACTTTCGATTAGCTATTTTGTTAGTGTAGTTTGTATCAATTAAAAATAACTACAAGTAAGATCTTTAATAACCATAATAAATTAATTTTAAAATACTGAAAATTTATTTACTTGGCATTATTTATTAAGTTAACTATCAAATAAATAAAACCAAAATAATAATTTAGAATAAAAAAATTGTTAGTAAATAGAAAAATCATCAAATAAAAATGATAGATAAGAAGGTAACTAACAGAAATATTATTAGGTTTTTTATTTGTTTTTAATTTTTGGCATAATTACTTATTTTGTATACATTATTATACCATTATGCACTTTATCCTCTTTTATTTTATTTTTTTGAAATAATCTAACTGCCAGGGGATTTTAGTCAGGAATTCGGTATTGGGAGCTGAAGAATTAAAAACTGATTTTTAACCATAACAGTTATTTTTTATTTCCATCTACATTTCGGCGTAAATTTCAGACATTCATCAGTGCAAATGGAGTCAATCTCTACACTTCACCCAATTTGCTTGCCGACAAAGGCCTAAAATTTAGGCCGAAACATTTGCGAAACTAAAAATAAAAACATTTTTATTTACAAATCAGTTTTAATTCTTCAGGATCCCAGACCGAATCCCTGGCCGACCCCTCCTCATTAACCTAGACGGTCAACTAGTAAACTCCAAAATAAACTGACTCGAATTTTAATAATTTATTAATTGAGTAACGATTCTATTAATTTTGTAGGAGTGCATTGAGATGAGCAGTGGGCCCTTAAGCCTTCTTAGGAATCGCCTCATGGCAGGCACTCCGTGATGCATCTCTTGTATGACCCGGAGTGTGTGGGCCAGGTAACCAGCCACATCATCTGGACTTGAGGATGACCGAGTATCCTCCCGAAATCTCGACACACCTTGTGGAGGGCTAAGGATCCCACTGGGATTGTCTTCGTTTTGCCCCCTACATACATTTTGTAAAAAAAAAAAAATAAATATAGGCACATGGAACTGATAACCAACGATGTTGAGCGCCCTTAAAACTTAAACAAAAGAAGATATTGATAACTTAAAATAAGTTCTTCTAAATTGTCACTGAAAATTTTGTTTTGTACGTTTCGGTTTATTATTATTTATTAGCCTATAATCATTATTAACTTTATCAACTTAATCACCCGGGAAATTTCCAAGCTTTGACAATCCACATCATGGATATTATCCACATACAGCTAATATGCAGAATAAAGTGGTGTAAACTAATAATCTTATATAAAAACAATAACAAACGGGGGAATTAATAATTTCGCTGAAGCTTAGTGACAAGCTTTTGAATTGAAATACAGATAGTGCCTTTATGACAAATACAAGAAACTAATTAAAATTACCAGCTTTCAGAGCCACGAATGATGCAAAGACTTGATTTCGGTGCCCGGCATAAATCAACTGAATTATCTAAGCTTCAAATTCACCTTTGAAAGTCAATGAGTTAAAGTTTGTAATTATCTCCCCCTCAACTAGTATTTCTTTTGAAGTATCCATTTTAAATGAATATTAATAATAAATGTGAGCAACCGCACACTTTTATTTACTGCAAACAATTATATTAATTAACAAAACATTATAGCTCTTTCAAATGCTAACAAATTTGTGTTATTTTCACCCCCTTGAAGATTTATAACCTCGGCTAAGTTTTGCAATATTTCAGGGGCATTAGAATAATGTCTCTATTTAGCCGGCGCTCATTTTAAATGAGCTTTTTTTTCCCTGAGTTCCCTTTCTTTCTCAGAGTTTTTTTTTTCATCTTATTTATTCCCTAACCACTTGTTAAGACTTCTCTCTGCGGCAGAGAAAATTAAATACAACAGAAATGTTTGATGGCCGTACTTCTTTGTTCCTTTGTTAATTAGCATTTCACCAGCCAAATTTAATATTTAAGGCACAGTTCATTTGATGGCTGTTATGCTTGATTAAGTATAATACGTTCAGAAACAATGAAGATTGGATATGTGATAACTTATTTTTTGAAATTGAAGAAGGTAATTAAAGATTACTCGATGAAATAAAGATTAATTTATTTGATGTAAGTTAACAGTGAACATTTTATATACTGTTAACTAATATTTATATTAGCTGTTCAAATAAACTGTTTATAAAAAAATTATATATACATTTTTTATATGATTTGATTACTTTAAGTTTAATTTTGTATTTATTTCTCAAACTACAACAGATTATTATAATATTATGCTGATTAGCCGAAGAGATCTGTTTGGATTTACCTAGTCTTGTGGGGTTAGTGTGAGTCCGCCATGATTGGCTTACATGGATAAATATAAATTTGCTGCCTTTACAAAAGTTATCAAAATCTATATTTCGTGTTACTTAACTTACTAAAATTTGTAGAATATTTCATCCCAACTCAAAATGAACACCGATTTTAACAATTTTTCAACTTGGTCTTCCTGTAAACCTCCTCCGGCTTACTCTTATTCAAAATTTAATAACTCAAAGAGTAGTTTCAATAAAGAAGCTAAGAAAATCAAATAAATAAATTAAAATGATGGATTGTATGTATTTACACAGATATTTCAAATAGGTCAAATATATTCATCAGAAAATATATTCTAACTTCATTTTTACTAAATTTAGACTTATTTATATTTATTAATCAGTATATTTTGTGTTGTAATAGAAATATATGCTTTTATGCAATGTGTTGACTTAGCCTTGTGGTTCTTCTGATTTAAATTTGGTTAATTTTCTTTATATACACATTTTTTGTGCCATCAAAAACTTCTGAATTATAATTATAATAAATGAATTATAATAAACACTTAACTTATAATTTAAATTTATAGACCTAATTAAATTTACGGCCACACATACAAACAAAGCATAGACACACAGTCACATATATTGATAGTCACATGTATATTTTTAAGAACTTTTTTAAAGAACCGAAAAAAATGTATTTAAGAAATCTTTCCATTCGAGAGAGAATTTGTTGGTTTTGTGTAAGCTGAATTTTTTACTACTAAAATTTAAAAATACTAGATTAAAACAATGGCTTGAATAAAGTCTCAACATTGAATTATAAAAATGTGTTGTATTGAAATGAGCATAGAGAGTCAGCTGTGAATGTTGTCAAGTTACTTCATCTCTAAATAAAAGTGAGCCACAAAGCGGATTAAGAAGATTTTATTCAGTGTTTATTCTAGAAGAATGTAGCGAGTGAAAATATCAGTTTTGTTTCCAAAAGAAGCCTAAAGTCCTAAATAATACCCCCGGGTAGTGAATAATACTTGCAGGAGACAGGTATTTACTCACGGCCATTTACTGTAGCCCTAATCTGGAACATGGTGGTCATGGGCCGGAAATCCGACATATTAGGCCAAGTCCGGGACCCTGACGGCCATTAGGGTCCTACCTTACAGCCCTCTGTCTACATTCAAACTTGTATTTTGTAGAATTTCTTTTTATCTGCCAAATTCAAGAAGAATGTAGCTTTCGACATAAACAAACATGTTTTTCTGATGTCTGACATCTGCCACATACACTGATGTTCGGACACGTCATCTGTTAGCTTTCCAGATGCGAGATTATCGGCACAAAGTGCTTAATCCAGTCAACCTTCGCGAAATCGTGATTTCCTGTAGAGGTTTACACTCTTAGATGAGTTGTTAGCAGTAGACTGACAACTTCATCTAACCAGGGTCAGTGCTTAGTGCAACGTCTAAGCAGTTAACAGAGTGAGTCATGTTCAAACTTCTCGTTGGTGCACCTACGTAGTAGCTGTATCTATGGTACTCCTAGACCTTCCCTATAAAATATATAATCAAACCAAAATAATAAGAAGCTTCATAGAGGTCTGATTCTTTCATATTTCCTCAAGGTTAACAAATGGATTTTTTAATTATTCGTTCGACGAAGGGTTGTAAATTTAGGTATGCAAAATCATTCAGTTATACTTCAGTTATGGCAGGGAGCTATAAAATTTTATAATTATATGTTCCGCATACCCATACACATACACACGTATAAAACATTACTAATAATAATCTAAACCTGTTACTTTATTAATTTGTGATTTTAATAATAATTAATAATTAGTTTTTTATTTATTTGTGTTTTATCATTTATTATGAATGTATAAATATATCACGGTTATCAATAAAATTATATAAATTCATATAGATGAAAATGTAAATTTTTCAAAAAATATTGAAATCATTAAAAATATTTTGATCCTTTAAAACATAGCCTTAAACTGCAGGTATAAAGAGTATCACTTACACACCATTTCTTTAAAATACGGAAAAAAAAAAAGAAAACAAATTTAAATATTAAATAAATGACTAATAGATCAGCAGAAAATAATAACAAAAATTATTATGTGTATTCCCAAAATGATGTAGCTGTTTAAAATTACGCCCCTACTTAGAGATATAATTTTACTGAGAATTAGTGATTATTCTAAAATGGGTGTCAGGAATCATTAAGAATTTGATTTTAAATGTTTCTGGATTTTTTCTATATCAATAAAATATATTAAGTACTAGAGAAGCCTATTTATTTATATTTGAATAACCCAAAGCCAGGAATGCAGGATACAATTAAGTGAAATATTGATGAAAAACTCAGTTTTAAAAGTTAGTTCACTCATTTTCAAAGTTCAGTCAACGTGATATATTTTATTTTACTGTAATTATCTAACTACCAACATTTATAGAAATATCAACCAAATCAAATTTTATAAATCTATATGAGTAATAAATTTGTTGATGAAGTTGCTGATCCCATTTGGACTTCTTGTTCATTAAAAATTGAAAGTAAATACCATGAAATATGTATGCAATAAGCCACAACAATATTCAACTTGACTTTTATCATTGTAGGTATTTAGACACTCGACCCCCCCCCCCTCCCATACAAAAAGTTTGTAGAATCAAAAACATCATTATTACCTTCACAGTCATCTTCAGCTGAATATCGATCCATATTGTACTGTAACGTAAATTAAGAGAAATATTTATATATATAAAAATGAATAGAAGTAATTCAAATCGTCAGAGCCGTTAAAGCAAGAATGCAGAAAAATAATTATCTTATTATAATATTCAAAAGGAGAGTTTTTTTACCGTAGATATTATTCTTAGATGATTTTAGTTGGAGTTCGGTCTAGGTAGATCCAGAAAACACAAATTTAAAAAATGTATTTTTTAATACAGGATTATCTGCCAACGTTTCGGCTTACATTGTAAGCCATCTTCAGGGCTATAATGAAGACGAGAGAGGACGTCCTGTCCCTAAGTTCACATTTCTATGACTGGGTCAGTCATGGAAATGTGAACTTAGGGACAGGACGTCCTCTCTCATCTTCATGATAGCCCTGAAGATGGCTTACAATGTAAGCCGAAACGTTGGCAGATAATCCTTTATTAAAAAATACATTTTTTAAATTTGTGTTTTTGGATCTACCTTGACCCCAACTAAAATCATCTAAGAATTATTTTATTATATTTTTATGAGGCAAGCTTTTTACGAAATGGAAGTTTAGTGATCAAAAGCTTACTTTCTAAGAATCTTTATAAAGGAAAGTATACATAAATAACTTAAAGTTAGAAAATTAATTACTCAAATATGATTTGTTATTCAACTTGAGAGAACATTTGAACCTAACTCGGGAGAATATGTATTTCCATATGCTTAATTTTGTAAGCCAAACAGTAATTTGAATGAATTTAATTATTTAAATATCTAAAAAAAAACAACAAAAAAAAAAACTATTGATTTAATGTGCTTTGTGATTTTCGGAAAAACAATAACTTTAAGTCATTGTGGTTTAATCCTGTACTGTTAGCTCAACAAATTAAATTAAAATATTTTCAGCTTAATTATTTATTTCTTTATTTATGAAAACTCAACAATTGTAATTATATGATTCCTAATTAGCCCAAAGCTCGGCTGCAAATTAAAACTCACTGAGGACTAAACCAGACCTTTTAACGAGTTTTGGAGGTTTCATTTTCTGTAAAATAAACCATGCATATCAGTTTTAATTGGTGTTTTGCATTTGTGCGTTTTTTTCTCGTTTATTTATATTAATTTTTTGCGTTCGAAAAGCAATTAATAATTTAGAATTTAATGAAAATTTAGGAGGTTCAATCTTAGACGCCTTGGTCTTCTTCAGTCCACGTCCGATATCAGATAGAATCACTGGTTTTCAAAGGAAGTCTAAGTACGGAAAATTGTTCATATATATTTTAAAAATAGATCAACATTCGAAGTTAAATATTTGATTGTCTTCCTCTTGTAGAAATGTTTCACATTAAAAATGTCACAAATTATATTCTACGCTCATTTTAAGTTCCATAATCTTTATTAAAACCTAAAAAAAAAACAAAAAAAAAAAAAAACGAAGATGTTAACTATTTTGATTATTTCAAAACCCTATGTTTGTTTTAAATAAGATATAGAGGCGAACAAGATGACTTCTAACATATTGTTTCATTAGATCAACGGCTTGGCAGTTCAAAGCATTTTACCTGATTTGTTTGATGCCCTGTTTTTGTACACTGTATCTCCTATTGTGACAACCGAATCAGTCGGGATCACTGGGATAGTAAGATCATTATACTTATCCTGACATCCTGAGACCCTTATTAAAACTCGAAGAGTCTTCGGGACCCTGCAACATGGCCGGGCATTGTGATTTTATTTCAGAGGATCTTTTGTCCTCTGCAGGAAAAAGCATCGATCAAAATTTAAGCGCACTTAGATTGAGCACAATTATCTTCTACTTCTTCCTTAAAGAGGAGCATTATTTCATATTAAACAATTAATGAGAGGGAATAGAATAAAAATTCTATCTGTCCCAGCCAGTTTACGTGGGATAAAATACCACAACCAAATAAAATAATTATAAAGAAAAAATTAAATAAAGTAAATGACGAGAGTCGACAAATAGCTTGACAATGTCAGCTCCTTCGAGTACAAGACGAAGTTCTCGCCTTTCTCGTGGGTTAGTCTCTCGCTAGTGTAGAGGGAATTGAATGAGATAACTAGCGCGTCCTGGTGGTGTAATGGTTAAGCACGCCGGCCCGGATAGCAGGAGATCCAGGTTCGATTCCTGGCTGGGACAGATAGATTTTTTATTCTATTCCCTCTCATTAATTGTTTAAAATTTACGTGGGAAAAAATACCACAACCAAATAAAATATTTAATATTTCATATTCAAGGACATTCATTTTTCTTATGGTTTTTAAGTCATTTTAGTAGTTTATCAACGTTTTATATCAACATTTTATTCACCATAGTGAAATATGATAAATCCGCAAAGGGTTTTGCATCTCCCGTATCTCCGTCGTATATGTTTTTATTTTTTTTTATAGATATAACAGAAAGTTCATATTCATAACTTCGATGCTAAGGGACTCGATACTTCTGCATGGCAGAAATTTCCCCCCACACTTGACTGTAGAATATTTGAATAACAAAGTTACATTTGGAAGTCATTACCTTGTTTACTCATAATTTTATTTACAATTAGTACTAGGATGCGCTAATGACCTTGGTGGTCAATGCTCAATTTATATATAATGAGTATAAAATTAGTACAAGGTTTTCCTTTACAATTGCCCATAAAGCTTCTGATGAGACCCTATAGATATTGGATTGATAAGGAAGGGTATGCTCTGAAGCCAACCCCTCATCCCTGTGTTAATGAGAATTGCGAACAAACAGGGAGGGATGGGGGGTGGTGGGGGGATTAATAACGACAGGCCGCTGGGGAGGCGTCCCAATTGGTGGAGCCGATGGTGCATGTAATGCGACCAGTGTGATTCGGCAGACCATTATCCCGAGATAACTCAGGAGCCATTACAGTCTGGGTGCCATAGTCGGACTGTCAGCCCGGGATCAGATCGGAGCACTCTGCGGCGTCTGATGGGAAATCATACTTCCCCAATTCGACTATGGGGAGGAATGCTCATTTGTGAGAGACTAATCGTGTTAAATTGGTTCCCGTCGGCTAAACTCACCATGCTCATTTGGATTGTAATATACCCAGAGGGATTGAAGGAATACAAATTATTTATTACTACAGACTTGTTTCTATAGAATAGCATTAATTGTATTTCTATTAAATTATAGAATGAATAGCTATTATTCCTGAATTAAAATTTATTCTTGAATTAAGAAAAAATGCTAATTTTACCTGAATTAAGTAGTAATAACGTCAGTAATTTTACCTGAATTAAAATTTATTCTTGAATTAAGAAAAAAATGCTAATTTTACGTGGTTTCACTTGCAGCCTGTAGCGCGATAAATACATAAATATTTACTCGATTTAAAGTAATGATTTAGATAAATAAATACTCAATACGAGTAGTACTGCCCTATTACTATTATTATATAATTATATTATTCCCTAAAAAGGAAAAAAATATATTCAGCTTTGAATGAAAATTGGGTTAGAATAATTTTTACGTTTTTATAATTGGCCTCAAATCAATTTAAAACATCGGAAGACATTGCTGTGGGAGTCAATTTGAAAATTCTTAGATTTGTTCTAGTTCTGTTTTTTTTTTTTTTTTTTTTCGAGACTGAACCATTTTGTTAAGGAATGAGGTCATAGAAGGCGAGTGTCACTAACAAATATCTGAAGTGAGAGCATTCGTTGGAAGTACCGAATGAAAGCTATTAACTACTTGTGACTAACCACAACACTTCTGTATTTTGGGAGAATGTCTAGGCTGGTCCTAGCAGACAAACCTGCACATACATATAAGTGTATGCGTGTGTAGGGCTTCTAGAGCGTGTGAGTTAGTGAGACAAAAATATTTATTGATAAGAGCTAAGGGTGTTTACGATAATGCTTCAATAATGAGGCATAGTTAAAGATAACTTTAGCCGTAAGATATTAACAGCTGATAATTGTTTGTTTGTCTCAGTTTCTAGAGGCATCAACTTTTTTTTTTTTTTCATGGAGGGAGTGTCTATCTACAGGTGGCCATTTAATTCTAAACACCCATGGCTAGGGACAAGCTTTTACTTATAAATAAAAGATTGACCTGGGCGAGACCCAGTCGGATCCCATGAGCTACCCTGGCGCCCCTCATCAATTTTTATTCCACTCATAGGATACGATTTTTAATTCTCCTATCGTTATTACTACTTATTATAGCAAGCCTGTAGTAATATAAACAAACTATCCAGTTAGTCGCATCATTGAACTTGAAAATCATCACACTTCATCACACACCTTCACACTATTCTGAACTCTTAATTCTTTTAGAGTTTCTTATTAGAAAAATAAATACAAATGATTCTTGTAAGATACATTTTCACCAGATTTATAATATATGGTACAGTTATGTATTCTTTTATGATCTTGGTGGCTTAATTATTAAATCCTACCGTACCTTTATTATAATTAGTAAGGGATGTAATAATAACGTTGACGAGTTTTATTATAAAAAAGATTATAAATAATGTTTTAAAAAATTAGAAACTCATAAATTTCAAGTCGTAAAGCTTAAAATTCATTACGCAAATATAATACAGAAATACTATTTTTCTTTAATTACTGTAATAGCACCGCAATTTTCATATGAATATAACATTTAATTAAGCTTATCTTGTCTAGAATTAATTAATTTTAACATATAATTTTCTCATCTTCGATCTGAATGCTATCATTCTTGTCCATCTTGCTACGCAAGCATTCGTGTTATCAATTTATCATATCAAAGCCTTTCGGGCATAGTGTTATCATAGAGCTTCAAAGGAAAGCTGTTATGTAGCTCAGGAAACACTTTAACTAATTATTTTAGCATATTATGCACCTAAAGGGAATCAAACTATTTCAATTAGCATCTTACTTTTCACCGATCCTAGTAAAAAGAAGCTGAAAATAGGGCCCGTTCAATATATAAAAGTTTTATTTCTTTTCGGCTCTGCCGAGTTATTAAGAAGATTTATATTTACTTTAAATCCGAATTTACCAATAAAATATTGTATACTTGTTAACTATAGCTATTTCAGAGGGACAATTGCAGCGGATTAGCAAACTGTAGGAGTTACTTGGACGACTTGCACTGGAGAAATGCAATGAGGAGAGGGTTGTTTGGTTGGAGCTGGGATTTCTAAAGAGTGGGGGATTCTGGGAACGCTTGCAACAATATTTACCATCTAAGCACAATTTACATAATAGTCAGTAGAATATTAGTATGCTTAGGATTTATTTATAATACATGACATGTGTATGTGATTGTGAGCGCACGTGTGTGTGTGTGTGTGTGTGTGTGTGTGTGTGTGTGTGTGTGTGTGTGTGTGTGTGTGTGTGTGTGTGTGTGTGTGTGTGTGTGTGTGTGTGTGTGTGTGTGTGTGTGTGTGTGTGTGTGTGTGTGTGTGTGTGTGTGTGTGTGTGTGTGTGTGTGTGTGTGTGTGTGTGTGTGTGTGTGTGTGTGTGTGTGTGTGTGTGTGTGTGTGTGTGTGTGTGTGTGTGTGTGTGTGTGTGTGTGTGTGTGTGTGTGTGTGTGTGTGTGTGTGTGTGTGTGTGTGTGTGTGTGTGTGTGTGTGTGTGTGTGTGTGTGTGTGTGTGTGTGTGTGTGTGTGTGTGTGTGTGTGTGTGTGTGTGTGTGTGTGTGTGTGTGTGTGTGTGTGTGTGTGTGTGTGTGTGTGTGTGTGTGTGTGTGTGTGTGTGTGTGTGTGTGTGTGTGTGTGTGTGTGTGTGTGTGTGTGTGTGTGTGTGTGTGTGTGTGTGTGTGTGTGTGTGTGTGTGTGTGTGTGTGTGTGTGTGTGTGTGTGTGTGTGTGTGTGTGTGTGTGTGTGTGTGTGTGTGTGTGTGTGTGTGTGTGTGTGTGTGTGTGTGTGTGTGTGTGTGTGTGTGTGTGTGTGTGTGTGTGTGTGTGTGTGTGTGTGTGTGTGTGTGTGTGTGTGTGTGTGTGTGTGTGTGTGTGTGTGTGTGTGTGTGTGTGTGTGTGTGTGTGTGTGTGTGTGTGTGTGTGTGTGTGTGTGTGTGTGTGTGTGTGTGTGTGTGTGTGTGTGTGTGTGTGTGTGTGTGTGTGTGTGTGTGTGTGTGTGTGTGTGTGTGTGTGTGTGTGTGTGTGTGTGTGTGTGTGTGTGTGTGTGTGTGTGTGTGTGTGTGTGTGTGTGTGTGTGTGTGTGTGTGTGTGTGTGTGTGTGTGTGTGTGTGTGTGTGTGTGTGTGTGTGTGTGTGTGTGTGTGTGTGTGTGTGTGTGTGTGTGTGTGTGTNACATAAATCATTATGTATATATATATATATATATATATATATATATATATTTACTTATTTATTTATTTCAGTGAATAAGAGTCTTGCCATCAACTAAATAGGATCGATTTATATTTGAAGATATTTCTTTTTTCTAAAGTGGCATCAGAACAACGTGTCCTTTTCTTTTTCTAAGACATTCACAATTGACATTATTTATAAATGAATTCCTCAGGATATAGAATTTCAAGGGGTCCATTAGGTAAATTGGAGAATTTCAATATAAGTAATGGTACTGCTCTTCAGGTATTATATATTTGGAAGGTACAAAAGCCTTATCAGAGCTGAACATTCATTTCTTCCCTTAGGTGCCTTGTAAAGGCGGGTACTAACCCCTAAACAAAAAGTACCTTAAATTCTCTCAGGACGCGACACCCTTTTCCTCTTGGTTGGCTATCTCAGCTAATGAAAGCCCCTTTCGGATTCAATACCCCTAAGTCAACTTTTATTAGCCTTCCTTTTCTTTATCTTTTTCTTTATGCTGAACACAAAAAAGAACGAAGGAAGACTGATGGAATCTTCAGACGGGGATTTTCGTATCTCCTGACTTGTTTTCAATAAAACCAATATTGACACGTAAACCTTTCTGGGATAGTATAAAAATTCATGAGAAAAACAGTGTATATTCACATCTTTATATGTAAATATAAAATATTTTTCATTAT
>KZ808130.1:102295-112989 GCA_000696205.2 Oncopeltus fasciatus | reverse complement strand
TAGCATACTATTTAATTTTAGCTTTTTTAAAGTAAATGAATAATTTCAATTTTAGTATTGGACATTTAATTAATAAATAAATAAAGTTGGAGAAATGTAAGAAAAAATTTATATATATGCACACACACACAATCACTTTCTTGCAACTGTAATTTCTACAAAAAAAAAGAAACCAAATATTTGAAATAGGAAAGGATTAGTATCATATTTTAAGAAAAAGCAATCAAAATAGGTAAATAAAACACTTGTCTTCCCTACAAAATCTATGTTTCTTGTTCAAAGGTTTTCGACCCTATTGGGTCATCCTCAGTAGCTATTTCCAATAGTTGCGATCTACACAGGGCGAAGGCTGATGACAATAAAAATAAAAATAAATTCCACAGAACATGATAGTCTATTAAATATTGTTTGATATTAATTTTCAGATTATTTGAATATTAGCATTACACAAACAAAAATAGAAACAGCTAGAAAAGTCCAATTAACTCTTTCACAAACACCGTTCTCCTCTGCGCTCTCGGCCGCATCCAGAAATATCTTCCCTGGCATTCCTGACAAGCCTCATCAAGTTTAATGGGACAGCTTGTTCGACCTTTCCATACTGTCCCTGGGAGCGCAGACACGAAATGACACTCTCCATGCACACCACAGTCGGCCAGCTGTTTCGCTCAGAGTGTGAAAGAGCAAATGCACGCTCTCATGCTCTCAGCAGAAGTAAATGGTTCTACATTAAGTCCAATGAGAAAAAATTCAACTAACATTCCTTACGAATTATGTAATTCTCTCGTGAATAATCTTTTTTAATTTTGCTCATCTATTTTTAACTATAGTTTTGTTAATTATAAAGCATATTATAAATCTGTTCTTAAAATAAATAAACAAAAAAAATTGCATCTAACTTGTAATTATACTGTCAATAAGTAAAATATTTTCCTTCTAAATAAAAGAACAGTAAAGAAATGGAGATAACTTTGGGTCTCTTATTTTTCTAAGGTTTTGAAGTTTGACTTTGAAAAGAATTCTATTAATTTTATATTGGATATAATACTACACCTAAACGGATTAATGCAGTTCTGAAGATGAGAGTTACTTAAGGGAGGTATTTTGGATCTAAAATACTAGGACTTATTAATATATATTTTAACAATTTTTAGTGCGAGGGAACAGAATCCAGGCCCGGATAAGGAGATCCAGGTTCGTGTCGGCTGGGACAGTTAGATTTTTTATTCTGTTCCCTTGCACTAAAAATTGTTAAAATTTACTTGGGATTAAATTCCACAAAAANATTAATATATATTATTTTAATATACAGTCGGCGTATAAGATTCATTTAGATTTTTAGAATTAAACAAATTTTCTGTTGTTTATGTCTCTTTTAAAAAACAAACAAACAAGAGAATGGAAATAAAAGTGAAATGTCAATTTTGGAGGGGAAAATGGGAGAACATAACTGGTTCTTGATCAGCTACCGAGATTGGTAGACATATGCCCTTAACTCTCCTAGCTACGTTATTAAATATATATTGATTACGAAACGTTCTTAAAGAATAAAATCTACGTCATTAACAATAATAAATACAGTAACAGGAATAATGAAGATAATTTTGATATTATTCAATTTTATTCTTTTCTAACCTCCCGTCTACTTAATCAAATGATTGATAACCTCTTGGTCTAAAGCAATGAAGTATTTCTAAACTTCAAGGGGATGATAATTTTTTTGGGAGAAAGAAAATGACTTTCAGGTAAATTTGTATTTGCAGAATGGAAATCCTAATATAGTATTTTTCACAGGAATGAGCCAGCTATTATTTATTAGCCCCAGATAGGTAAAGAGAGTCCCCTAAAGAGTCAAAGTTCGTTGAGATACGAATATCTTGATAGAAAACCTTTAAGACGTTCATGATTAAATCTAGAGGGATGATGACGTCATGATCGACATCAGTTAAGTGATAAAGAATAAAGGAGTCAGAGTCCAATATAAATAAATAAATAAATATATATATATGTATATATATCCATTAGGGTTTAGGGTGACCAGAAACATATAATACTGAGTTTGCCCATGAAGTATTCAAGAGAGAGAGATTTTAAATTAACATTCCTGATGAATTAGGTATATTTCTTTAGTGTGGCAAAGAGTAAAAAGGTATAGACGAGCAGTCCAATTTTATTGTGCTTTAGTATTCATCAGAGGTGAGAAATACAACATTTAAAAAAAATGCATTCCATGATTGATTTATTGGAATCAAGAATTCCAACATAAATTGGGGGGANATATATATATAATTCTTATTGAAGTTAAACTGAATTAAACACTTACTTGCTTGAAACCACGGTAGATCAATTGTATTTCTTTCCTAGTGAACTTGGTTGTTTTCATCAGTTTAGTGAGTTCCTCTGGTCTGTACCGAGAAACGTGAATGTTGAACTGGTCTAGCTCCTCCTCTGCAACAGGAAGTAAATAAATAAGATAAATAAATAATATATGACAAGTAATATCTAATGAAATGGACATGTAAGCAAATGATATGGCGTAAAATGTATCAGAGGAACTATTTCATAACTCTCTATTACGAAGATTTCTACTAAGTATTAAGAAATGTGTGTTATATTAGTCTCTTCTATTAGCTCTAATATTTAAAATGTTAAATTCAACTAAAAGTTAAAAAGAAAGGTAATAATATAAACTAAAATTCTTGCAATACTGCAGAATTTATGACTTTTCCATTCGTTGAGTTAAACCGGACAAAATTTATATTGTGCTTGATGAAGATATTCATGAAATCTAAATTTGTCCCTGATTTTTCTATAAGTTCCAATTAAAAATAATTGTTCTTTTATAAAACAGAAACATGAACATATCAGCGAGACGTAAACGAGAACTCGCACTGCATAACATTTTTCTTAAACGTAAGTCAGCTAATCTTAAATATCTTAAACTTATGTCAGCTTTCTTAAATATCTTCAACTTATGTCAGCTTTCTTAAATATCTTAAACTTATGTCAGCTTTCTTAAATATCTTAAACTTATGTCAGCTTATCTTCCTGGATTTTTACATAAGTTTCATATATGGTCTGGTGTAGAACAAATTCCATCTAAGCGTGCATGTAAAGCATACAATTTACCCCTAGACTGTTTAGCATACAAAAATTCTATTCGGAAAGTTCCATATTTATCTGGAAAGTAGCGTTATTTAAATTTGTTTCAAATTTATATCTCATGAGTGGACTTTGTGAGGATATTTCCATTTCCTTGGGGGTAGTTTGTTCTTCTCTACTTGTACTACTTCCCTAGAAAATATAGAAGCTCACCCTTTATTATGCTGAAAATAGTGAAATTGAATTTAGGGAGCCTTTAAACGTGAAGATTTAACGAGAAACGAAACAAATAGTAATATAATTCTCATTTAATTGAATAATATGGAATGAGGTTTATCTATCATAGCATGAATGATAAATCTTTATTTACAACTATTTTCTGTAAAAAAATTGACATATACATGCAATAAATAATTTGTTGATATATTCACCTACTTATAAATGACAACATTTTTTATATTTTATTCCTCTTTCCGGAGGGAATAAACATTCATAACATACAATATATAAAAATAAAATCTCATTTATACAAACAATTTAAAATTGTATATCAAGTTACATGTTTTATATCAACGAATACAATTCTGTATGAATACAAGTCTGAGACAGAAATAATTTCTTTATAAGTGCTATTTATATTATTTAGTTCACAAATAAACTATATAATGTTCTGTTTACTAATTTGAAAACTAAAGCTCTACAGAGATGAGCTCAGATTAGAAATTTTTTTGTATTTAGATTCCCGTATAGTTGTATAGTACAAAAAAAAAAAAAAAACAACAACAAAAAAACAAAAAACTACGCAAACTGGTAACCTGACATGAATATCAATACAATTTTTTAATTTCAACAATAGTTAGATAATCCGTCAACAAAGAATACAATCCCTCTATTAACAGAAATTTTTTTTGTGTGTAATTGTGTTTAAGGTATGCGTATTTCATGTTTATTAAAATAACGACTCTCGGTTTTCTATATATGCTTCTGCAACCACAGGGTAAATTTTTTTATTGACCTAAAGAAAGAAAATTTGCTATATCTTCATTTATGTATCATTTATTAAAACCGACAATTGTCGGTCAAATGTCATTTTATATAATTTAGATTTTTACCATTTACGTACTATTAAATTTTAACTTAAAATGATATGAAGAAAAATTTAGTTATGAGCTTTTGTGGTTGGTGCAATTTTTAGCTATTTTTAAAGTAGCGTAACCAAATTTTTGAAGCTTGAATTTTTAAACTAATAGTTATGCTTGATATCCTCTACAGCTGGAACTATGGAGCAGGGGCGGAACCTAAAAAAAAAAACAAAAAAAAAACCAAAAAAAAAAAACCTTATTGACAATTATGTATATTTAAAATTAACCATGAGATGATATAAACTCAGTTTAGTTCCTGCGTCATTTGTTTTGTTTCCGTTGTTGCTTGACGGAGATCTCCAGAAATATACAAAATGGTAAATATATATCCAGTGTATCAAACTTTATTTTCAGTTTGTTGTCGTTCAGCTTCCCCTGCCTAGTGTCAGCAGTTGGCCCCTTCATTGCAGCTGCTACCCTTCAATCAATTGCTCCAAGTTCTCTCTCTCAAACCAATTATTCCCTCCGAAATATCCGCTGTGAAAATCAGATGACGCTTTAACTCTATTTCACACCTCCACTTCAACGCCACACCCGAAAATATACGGATTTCCCCTTTGTATTCATATTGTATCAGAATTGTAAGGTATATCAAATTTTCCAACTGAATTTAATCAGAGTCGCAAATTTAAAAAATAATAATTTGACAAGATATTATATTAAAAACTTTTTGTGTTGGCTTTTATTTAGGGAAACATAACTTATTATAATAAATTGATTTCGACTTTTATGTTTAATGAAGTACAATTGGTAAACCAACAATAAATATTGACATAACTTAATTTTTAACCTGTATATATTATAAGTAAATGTTCACTTGTACTTCCCTCCAAATTTGTTTGAGATCCGTTCAGTGATTGAAGATGAAGATAACATAAAACTGTGGACAATAGTCGATGACAGTGACGACAACCTTAAGATTACTTCCATATTTTTCCAAAAATATGTAAACATTTATAGACTACATAAAATAAAAATTCAGGTAGTTACAGAAAAATATCTTCTGACTGATTTCAATACTTTCTCTAGCTTAGTTAGATGAAACATCAACAAAATAGACTCGATCTTTAAATTTAAATTTTTTTTTAAAAACCCATATGCATGAATTGTTAAATTTGATGAGATCATTTTTTCAAATTTATCTTAAAAGTTTTTTTTATGAATTCCTGTGTTTATTTATTTTCAATAAAGTGTGCTTCTTCTTGTGAGAAATTATTGTTTATGAAAACAAAATTACCAAGAAATACGCTGTAAGAGGCAAATAAACATAACCACGTCAAAAGACACGTGGTAAGTGAGTAAATTTTCATTTTTTATGAAAATAATGATAATAAAATCAAGAAGTTTTGCGTCCGTTACTTTTTCAATAAGTAATTTTGTATATACAAACCTCTTTAACCTTCAAAAGCAGAACTATTATTAGAGTGATGTTGTCATTTAGTTAGCAAATTATATAATTAATTTTTAATTTTTCACAGTTTATTGTTTAGTGGAATGTATAATGTCCATAGGAAGGGGTGAAATGATTCGAAAATTTCGATAAGGAGAGCTAGTAGGAGGAATCGCACAAAGGGGAGTTACTGATAACAGCGAGAGGGGGCTGATTGAATTTTGTCGAAGTGCAAGGCCGTGCCCGCTTATCTCCGAGCGTGGAACTATACAAAAACACATCGGCGAAGGTATTGAATCCATTTTGTTGATGAAATGGATGAGAATAAGTTCAGATAACATTTATCACACCCAAATGCCCTTTCGTAAGTATGTTCATTTTACGTTTAAAATTTCAATGTAAAATTTGAACAAAATTATTTCCGGGCAGAATGCAGTTTTTTTTTTTTTTTCAAAACGTACAATACCGTACTAGTTTTAGGAAGAAGAAAATATAAAGTTATATTATTTAAAAAAAAAAAAATTGAATGGAAAAATATGTCATATTAAAAATAGTATAATTAAAATAATTAAATGATACTAAACTCAGTATTAAGGCTTCTTTTTTTAGTCTATTGGATTAGTTTGTTAATGGCTAAAATCGGTTGGGGAGAAGAGTTTTCAAAGGGAGATCAAAATCGTAATATCTTTGTTATTAAGGAGAAAATTTTTTTATTTATGTTTTATAGAATTTTACGAAAAACAAATACTAAGAAAATTATTTAATAATGTTCAAATGGAGAGTTTTTATGACCGTAGATATTATTATTTGATGATTTTAGTTGGGGCTCCATCAAGGTAGATAAAAAAAAATAACAATTTAAAAAAAGTGTATTTAAAAAAAAAATTATCTGCCAACGTTTCGGCTTACAATGTAAGCCATCTTCAGGGCTGTAGAAATACAATGTCATGAGAATACAATATTATAATATAGAATTGCCATAATGTAATGTGGCATCTAAAGTATGAAGGTAGAAAGCTATGTAAGAGAATATAAAAACATCACTACAACCCAAAAATAAATAAATAAATAAAACCCTCTCTCGTCTTCATGATAGGCAGGTGTGGCCAATTACTGTTTTAATTTTTTTTTTCAATTATTTTTTTAGCGGGTTATTGTCTGAATGTTTTTAAATTCTCTTACATAGCCTTCTACATTCATACTTTTGATACCACATTATAATATGGCAATTCTATATTATAATATTGTAAATTATTATTGTATTCTCATGACATTGTATTTCTACAGCCCTGAAGATGGCTTACAATGTAAGCCGAAACGTTGGCAGATAATCCTTNATTTTTTGTTTACTCATTTAAAATTTAAATGTATTATATATTTCTCTATGGCCTCATTGTCATTATTGCTTATGGTTGTTTTTGTTTATTATAATTATTATTATATATTTGTATATATTGAACACATTCCACATATTAATTTTGCTTATAGATGTAGGACCCCTACCGACGAATGGAAAACACTGTCCAGTGTAGTTCTTTTTTTTTTTTTTTTTTGTTTTACATGGAAAGAAAAAGTATTATTATTTATTACCAAAAACAACATTATTTCATTCATCGGTACCTTACTTTTTTACTTTCATTCCTCTTTAAGGGATGTAGGAACAAGTTAGTAATTTAATTGTATGTATTTCCATCTTCAATTAATGGTAACTCAAATTGTTGACTTCTTCATGTAATCTGTTATTATAAATCTTGTTAATTATTGAGAAAGGTCTTGCATGAAGGAATTATATTGTAAATTCTATTTTATATAAAATTGCCTTCAGTAAAAATAATATTTTTGTAGTTTTTATTATTATATTTTTTTAGGTTATACAGTTGCTAACCAAGTTTTTTTAAGGGAAGTATATAATTAATTATTGACAGCGATAACCGCTTTTTGTATACTACTGATTCATCTGTGATTGCTTGAATCACTTTTATGTCTGTCTGAGTATTGCTCTAACCGTCTCCATATAGAGGGATGAAGCATTGCTAGAGGGGCCAGCAGCTGATCTAGGGAGTGGGGGATCCCCACACAGTTTACCCCCACCCCCCATGGAAATCGCATGTTGGCGACGATAGCCTAAGTGAGCCCTCCTCAGACAATGGCACTGCTGCTCCTGGATTCCGTCCAGGGCGGAGTCGGCTAATACCGCTCGCATAAATCTCAGCTGGTTGCGCGCACCCCCGCTATTGGTGGTAGACCTCGATAACGCTTATCATTTTCGGCACTAGAGGGTGGGATTGAGGAAAGAAGGCGTAGTGGAGGATTGCCAACTAATTTTATTTTGGAAATCTATGTTAGTCTATTTGGAGATATTTAGGAGACCGTCTGAACTCTATGTGGAAGGATTTGGATTTGAATATATATAATGTAATGTGTAAACAAAAAAGTTTTTAATGTTCCCAACTTTTGGTCAAAATTTCAGGATTTCTTCAGGATGAAGTAATAAAATAAAATACAAAAAAAATATAAGAGCAGGTCTAAATAAAAATAAAATAAAGTAATAAAATAATAAGAGTGTTTGTAATGAACATTACAAATATATAAGTAATTTTACTGATTTAGTATGTATATTTGTGTTATGGTGTAACAATCATGCAGATACTTCTGGACAGGAAGCCTGGAACTAGAAGGGGTTTAAGAGAGAGAGAGATAGAGAGAGAGAGAGAGAGAGAGAGAGAGAGAGAGAGAGAGAGAGAGACTCTTGCTGTACGATCATGAATGATAATCAGTCAAAATTCTAGTTGATTTTGAAGATTTTTTTTTTCCTCTTTTCGGATGATAAAAGTGGCATGTATTTCAATTTAATAGCAGATATGATAATTTGAAAAAAGTTAAAATTTAAAATTTACTTATTTTCATCTTGTGGATTCGACTTTACCCAGAACAAACTTTTCTGTCTCATTAGGGGTCTATTATATCCTAATAAATTGTCAAATGTAATTAACGGAAACCTTGCTTCATGGGATACGGATTTTTCTATGTTGTGCCACAAACTCGCGTATCGATATCAATTCGATATCAGTTTTGAGTTTTTAAGAAAGTGGTCCTTATAACAAATATTTTGAAGAATTAAATTAAATGTCTATTTTCGTTCTAATGACAATGAAATAGCTCTATAATGATTTCAAAAAATCATGTGTTGTAAGGCACCATCTTTCTTAAATACGGTTAAAAATTTTGAAAAAATAACTTCAATAAAAAAAATACAAAAAAAAATACAAACAAACTTGAAAACAAGAGACAACATACAATTTTGTATGCACCATGGTTGTGAAGTCAGATATTGTATGTCCACTAACTCTGTTAACTCTATTTAGCTTGGTGTTCCTTGGTTTATCAATGGTAACCTCAGCGGGGAAGGTTGTTTGCGCTCGGTAATTCAACAAGAATTTGCAGAGAATGCCATTTACATCTGGTCAATATTTATTCAGCTTGTGTCTCACTCCAGTTGTTCCGTGTTGAGTAGCGAATTGACTCCGATAACACTTTGATAATTGATGCTCTCTCCGAAAGGGGAATCTCAGCTACAACCTATCAATTTAATGCACCGCTATCTACTTATCACCGGTAATTAGCCTGGAAGTAATATGGTAATTATTCAGTTACCAGAGTAACATGAATAATATGTATTGAAATTTGGTAAAACGTGCTTTGATAGAAAAAAAAATTACATTCGATTATAATTATTATATAAATACTAACAATCATTGCACACTAATTAAACACAAAAACATGTTAAATGGTAGACTATACAACTTAGATTTTTGAAATTAAGGATTAATTAAATTAATGTAAATATAATAACTTTAGTCAGACGCTGAGTTATGTGTTGCAGATTTGAAATGTAGGGGTTCCAATACTTAGATATGTGTGAAAAAATTAGGATATTTTATATTAATAACTATTAATTATTAACATTATAATATTATTTAAATAATATTCGTTGAGCTGTTTTCATGGCTTAAAATATAATTTCAAGGTTTAACTGGATGGAAAACAAAATAAAATACAAATGAATGTTACACAATACTTTGTATGGTTTTTTTTTTTACTAAAAGATTTGAAGGTTCAAATAGACTAAGTACTTTTACAATTCGTCAACAACAAATATATTTCAATAAACAAATAAATTTAATAAAATTTTAACCTCGTATTATGGTTTCTTGTTTATTAAATAAGTTAAAGTTAAAAAAAAAAAAAAAATCTGTATACTAATAGCTTCAATGGAAATGAAATATTTTAGACAAAACATTGAAATAGTTACTATATGGTTTGAATATTAATTTATTCATAAATAGGTTGTTAATTGACCATTGATATCATAGTGGGGGAGATTGATGGCATTCGGCCATGTTTAAAAAAAAAACAAAAAACTTTAATTTTCGGCGTTTCAGCCTGAGTTTAAGGGCTTCTTCATGACAATGGGAGATAGGAAGAGCCACGTGTGTCGCGGGAACTGACTCATGACTCAAATCGTCAGTCATTAGTTGTGAGACCAGTCATTATATTACTCTCTCTCACTTCAGTATTTTTCAGCTCTTTCTCTCCTCAGTATTCTTATAAACTGAAGCTGCCTGTAGTTTAGGCAAAAACATTAGTCAAAATTGAAACTTTTTCTTAAAAATTTGTTTAAACTATTATTAAATTTGTTTAAAGAAATCATTGATTTTGAACACCTTCTCCACTATTATGTTATTCATTTAATTTTTATTTTGCCTAGAAATAATTACAATTAATACAAATTAAAATTACAAAATAGAATATTTTGACCCTTATTTTTGGACAATATTAAATTCGTTATTTATTTAGATGTATTTATTGTAACTTATTGATGTATTTATTATAAAAATATGATGTTTGTTTTTTGTAAAAAAAGCACTTGAGATGGGCCTCGAAATCGTTTAGCGTTGTTTGGATATTTTATTTGAACAGAGAAAGTTTGAACCATTTTTCATTTGTTTCTACCCATTGTTGACTAAGAACCCAGCCAGGGTTTCTTTTTTTTTTTTTTT
>KZ808130.1:64514-74767 GCA_000696205.2 Oncopeltus fasciatus | reverse complement strand
CATTCATTGCGGTTCCACCTTGATTCACGACTTACATGGGGAGAACATACTAAAATTAAAAGACAAGAACTCAAACGGTGATATGGACTTCTATGCAGACTAATGAATAAGAACTCCAATCTTACGATAGAAAACAAACTGACGCTCTACAACACCTTATTACGACTAATCTCGACTTACGGAGTAGAAATATGGGGTGCTGTCAAGCCTTCCAACATCAAAAGAATCCAATCCTTTCAATCCAAAACCCTGAGAATAATTGCAAATGCTCCCTATTACGTATCCAATTCATCCCTTCACCACGATCTTTATATCCCTTTTGTTCAAGACTTCATTTCTTCCGGCTTCACCCTTTTCCACAGTAAACTGTCATACCATCCTAATCCATTAGTACAGACCATGTCTTCCAACTCCAACCCCTACAACCCTCCCCGTCGACTCGTGACATCCTGGGGACATAGCCTGTAAATAATTTGAGTGTGGTGTCATTGGTCACCTTCTCTCCTCATGTGATTGACATTGAATATCATTTTTACTTTTAATTGTAATCAAATTACAAAATGCTTTTATTTATTTGTAACAGATTGTAATATGTAAATAAAGGTTATAAAAAAAAAAGTATATGTACCGCCGAAGCGAGTACAGGTAATATTTATTTGTTTGAAATTGCACAAGAAAACTTTTATCGTCAATACCTTCTCTTCAAAAACTAAACGGAGGAAATTCATTAAAAATGGAAAAATTCATTAAATTTAAATTTTTCGTTTACAAAACACTGTCTTTCCTTGCTTCTATTTTTATTATTAATTAGACATTAATATACATGGAGAAATGAAATATGATACCGAGTTTAACCTTTTCTTTCAACGTAGAGAAAATACTCCGCCCCCTAGACAAAACTAAATCCCTGTATTCAAGGTCTTGTATGCTGTTCATGTACTATTTTAGAGAGTACGGTTTATTTAGAGAATTCAAAAATGATCAGTTTGGGACTTCATAAGACTAGCACTGTGGGTTCAAGCCTCGCTCTTTGGCTACCATGAATGGATAAAAAGAAAGCTTGCTTGGTGCCAAAGGTGTTTTAACAGAGAGCTACTCTTCTATGACCCTAAGTTCATGTATAAGACAAACAATAAATGAATAATAAATGAAGAACATAAAAATTGTCTAATGTGCTCATTAGTCACAGGTTTATTTCTTTTATAAACATTATTCTTCATTTATGACTGTCTCAGAGTAACACTCAGATTATGATTGAAAGAAATATAGTTATTTTAGTATATTTATTGTAAAAAATAACGCTGTTCACGATTTCCTAAAATTTCAAAAGATCACAACTAATTACACATTTGTCTGAATGCAATATTGAATCCACAATACTTAAACAAATGAACAAAATTCCGTTTTAGAGCTTACGTTTTTTCGAACCCATGGAAAATTCGTTCAGCCAAAAAGGCGAAAATTTTTTTAAACACAGTATGTGTAAAATTTAATAATATCGCATTTTATCAGTAATATTTTTATAAAAATATGTATTAAGGAAAACAATTAAGTAGGTAACTTAGAATTTAGAGTTGGACGACCACTATTATTTTTCAAATGTAAATTTAAGTATAAAGTTTGTAAATTCGGTATTATGGTTTTTCTTTAAAAACATTTAAAATTTTCAATTTATGGTCGAAACAAATTTTATTGCTGAGCTGGGGTGTTTAGCCGTAAACCAAAATTATATTATCTCGGCCATTTGAGTTTCAAAAAGTTTGTAGAATATAATTAACGTAAAATGTAATTTTCTAATGATTATTTTCTATAATATTTTTACAAAAAAATACTTCATAAAGAATGAAACCACGATGGCTGAGGTCTTCTCCCAGTTCTCTCTGGCTTGTTCAATAAATTTAGTAATATCCTTTTATTAATGCTCAACTTTAATGAAAAATGGAAAACCATGGTGTAGTTACATTGGGTTTTCTTAACTGTTTTATTAGGAGACCTTACAATGTGTCATTTAATTTATTTATTATTTTATTTTTAGTTTTGTATATGTGTATATATTTGTTTGTAAATATTATGTATACAAATACATCCAATTGCAAGATGTTTTATTAACAGAATGTAATAAATAAACATTTCATAAAATGGAAAAAAAAATCTTGTTCTGAGACCTGCAGAGCGTTAAAAAAATATCGTTTTCTTGATTGTGAATAAATCTATTTTAATATACAAGGTGCTGTATATTAAAATAGATAGTTATTTATTCAGAAATCAATATGCTATGATTTGCCTGGAATTCAAATTTTAAATTAAAATATTTTACAACTTTCATGGAATGTTAGACAAACTCTCAGGGAAGTTTCCATGTAACGGATTTTTTTTTGGTTTCCGTATATTTTGAAAATGCATCCATTCAATTATAATTTTACATAATTATATTTTTAGAAGGAATTACAAATATGTTCCCTAGAGGATTTTTCCTCCAGGCCAGCAGTTAAAGCGTATATCAAACATGAATTACTCGTACTAAAAGAAGCACTTACACTGGTCAGGGAGGATCCATAAATACCAGTAGCTAGATTTAACAATATAAATTCCCTAGGGGGCAGACAGTTAGTGAAGCAGTAACTCTCGTACATGCATTCATTGCGCTCCGTCTGTCTGTACTTGCAGCTACTAAATATATCACTAACCATCATCTTGGTGCTCACACAATACTGCAATATTTTTTTTTCTTCTACTGCTGCCTCATGTACAGTTAATAATAGAAGTAAATTGCTATTTGGTTATCAGTCCGTTTGTTATGGTGGTGTAGTGTACTGTAACAGTTCTTACAGAAGTTATTACGGTTTTTATTCATGGAAACTTCTACACTTTATTTGACCTTGAGAGATTTAGAGATGGGAGCGATCTATAATTATTATTCATTATCATTATACGATTATTCATCGTTAATTATCATCGACATCTAACTGTAAAATATCCTAAACATTAGGGCAAGTATTTTATCATTGTTTAACTCAAAATATACCAATGCTATAATATAGTTTAAGACTAGGAAAGTAGGTGGCATGTGGGCCAGACCTGTAGCGGAAGGGGGCAATTGAAGGATGACGCTTACTTTCTAGGAAGGAAAGCAGGCTTACATGGAATCCCAGATGAGAATGTTCCCGCACCTTCTCGTACATTCTCGTCAGTTCCACGAAGTTATAAGCTGCTTGCCAGCGGCCCCATGAGTCAGTGATAAGTTAGTCCCCGTCTGTGGCAGTTTTCGTGGCAGATCGCGTGTTCCGATTGTCGGGCTTTGAAGTGCCGGCAACAGCGAAGTGATAAGTAACAGTGATTTCTAGATTTGTTAGCTATGTTGATGCCTCTTAGTAAATAAGCATATTTCATTTATATGTACATATTAATTAATTAATTATATGTTAGTAATTTATAATTGTCTATGTCTATTTATTAATAGTTAGAGTAGTAGATTTGTTTGTTATTAGTAGGAAATTATTTTTGATAATAAAATAGTTATAATTTATCTCGTTGGGGTTAGTTATTAGTGACCCATAGCCAGTAACAATATATACAACCCACTTGTAGACATTTTATAGTCATGAATTTTAGTAAAATAACATTTAAAAATATATGTCTCAACATAAAATAACATAAGCATATTACATTATGTTTATGTAAATATTTTCAAATTGATGCTTCATGTAGGTTCCAATGGTCTCAAAAAATATTCCAAAATACTTTTTTTCCGGGCTTTACCATATCGAAAAGTTAATTTTTGATGTTTTCTCCATTTATGAGCTCATTCTCCATTCTGAAGTCGTCACTTGACCGTAAGCCTACATATTTATCTGACTGAAAATCAAATACATAATTCGAGTAGAGGCTAACTCCGACATCTGAAAGACTCTTATTTAGAAGTCTGGCAAATTCTCAAGAGATATGGGACCCCCACTGTAGGGTGAAATCTATGTATTTTTTGGGAACAATAACTTTGGCTATTGCCACCTACTCAACCGTGCCTAATCTCTTACAGGGCTCTGACATTCCTATCATTGAGGGACTGTTCTAACTGTTTGTCAATTCCTCATTTTCTTGTAACCCACATTCTACCTAAACTTTGACAGCGGAGATGAGTTGTTTTGCTGCTGTTGTCAAGAAATAAAATCTTGCTCCCCAGTGCCATTGCTTCTATCTCTCTCTATAACCCAACATTGTTGCATTGTTTTGAAAAAAAAAATTAAGAAATATGTATATTTAAAATATTTTTATCATTACCGGTTTAAATTTAACACAAACAGTTTTTCAATCTAATACTTTGATGCTGTGAGTGACATTTTGTCCTGTCAAATAGTAATTACATCTGAGAAAATGTTGATTTATAGGAGGAGGAGAGAGTTGGGATTCGGTTAAAGGTTTAGCAATAAATAAAAACATATTGGTGAACCAATATGGTTTCATTTTTGCCTACGTTTCGACCTGATTTTAAGCTTTCTTCAGGGTTATGCAATTAACGAAGAGAGTCACGAATTACGTGTTCCAACCCATGGTAGCTAAGGTAATACAGCAAACTACTCAGCACCCCAGAAACCACGGGTTAGAACAAGTAAATGGCGACTCTCTTCCTTCGTTATCCACATAAACGTGAAGGCCTAAAATCAGGCCGAAACGTTGGCAAAAATAAAACGATATTGGTTCACAAATATGTTTTTATTTAATACTAAACCTTTGACTGATCTCTAACTATCCTCCTCCTGATAATCAACGGTCAACCTACATTCCATAAGAGTGTCAATTTATGTTTTTAGTTTCAGTTACCGGCTTCAGAATGATGTGATTTTGTCAAGTAACTACTAATAATTAGGTGATTTTGTCAAACAAAACCTGAAATCTTTATCAAAAAGTTTAATTTATCATTTTCATTGGTATACTTTAAATATGATAATGATTGCTTAAAATTAATTTATATTGGACATGATAAATCCGATTTGCCTCTTAAGAACTCCGCAAAATATTATAAAATTGCTTAGTTATATTTTGGTAACAAAAAATTTACCTCTTAAGTTTTAAAAAAATTTCAAACAAACACGCACCCCAATGCATGAGTTCTTTTTACATTAATTCTGAAACATTTCATACGTTATGTGACTTACACGTGTTGAGTTCTAAACAAAATATTACACCCACTATATGATGGAACTAAATTTAATTGCACTATATTAAAATCCACTTCTTCGATTTTACTAAATAACGATCTCAGTAGAGCACTACAATTTATATATAAACATAGTAATCAAAACAGGTGAATAGAGAGTGCAGTGCACACACAAAAAAAAATGACAAGGAGCAAAATTTTCGGGGATCTCTCGCCCTTCGTCAGTGAGGAGTGAAGGGAGACTGGTGTTGCGGAAGTAACTCAAAGGAGTGGAATGCTATATATATATATTATTAAACATATAAGTTGGTTACCTTGTTGGTTTATCAACAACTCTTTAAGAAAGAGGCCTGAAGATTTTAGTGATTATCTCTACAATTTTTTTTATTTAATAAGTATTTTGGCAGTAAAAATTAATGTTTGTTTCCAATATTTAAAAACAACAAACATAACTTTTACTTTTCAATCTAAAACCATGTCTTAGATAAATTTACTAAACTTTAAAGAAGATCCAGTCTGGCGGGGGGGTGGGGAGAGTCTTTAGTGTATATATAAAACAGGATAACGCAATATGTACAAAAGTGAGGTAACATGTATTGGCGTTTCCCGGCTGAGAAAGGTACTGTATCTTTAAGCTTTGTGTGATCGTTAAGTTAGCGATGCAGAGCCACACGCTTTATCCCCCCCCCCCCCCCCCCCACTAAAGCGTTCAGCGGAGTGGGGCCGTAATCCGAAATGAAGTGTCCCCCCCCCCTTCCCGGCTATCTCTCACGAAAGAGCCCGGGGCTCGTACCTGGATAGGCGCCTCGAGCTATCGCCTGCCCGCATACACCGCCCGGCCGCAGGACCACGCACCCACACGCGGGGGCTTAATTCCGCTCCGGTAATTGCCGTATCCTAATCCCCCATAAATCTCTCAGGCTTGAGGTGGGGGGGACTGGCCCTTCATCAGCTCATCTATATTGAGCTGTTATCAATTATCTACCGCCTTATCTATTAATTCAAATGTCATCAGAGATCTGATAGTGTATATTAATTATAATTCCTTAATGGATTAATCTTAGAATTATGGATCCTCGCAATTCAGCACTTATACCTCGCTTAATATCTATATTTTACCAGCATCTTCGAAAATATATACATAGAGAATGTCTTAAAGAAAGGATTGTCGTGAATTCAGTCATGGTAGTTAAACAATTAAAAACTAATTTGTAAACAAAATAGATTTTTTTTTTCATCACCCTACTTGCCCTGATGAAAGCCTGAAATTCAGGCCGAAACTTTATCTAAAATAATTTTTAAAAAATAACTATTTTGGTAACAAATTAATTTTTAATTGTCAAACTATCATGACCGAATTCCCGACAATCCTCTCTTCACAGAACTTGAGGGTCAACTACTCATTCCATATTGCCTAAAAGAAAATTTTTTTTATTATAATTTATTTACTTCAGAAAAATATATTAGTAATAAGAAAACAGTATGTTGTAGTGAAGTGGGAGACTGCGATTTTTTAATAATGTTCTTAACTTGTATGACATTGAATTATACTTCTTACAAGTTATTCTATTAATATTTAATAATTTAATTTAATAATTAGGGAATTTTATAATCATTACTTTTAGCAAGGAACTCTGCTCTAGTCTATAACAATCAGAATCATCATTTATCTATAAATTAAGGCTTCTCCTGAGCCCTGAATATTTAGAATGGGATGGCAAGCTGGATAGCTACACTACCCATGACCCTATGGTAAGTGGGTGAAAGGGAGGCTAACTCTTAAAATAAAAAGGAAAAAACAAACAAAAATCAATCAATTCATTCAATATTTAGTTAGTCTTATTTAAATAACCCTGTTAAATAGATCAGACATATATACATACACTAAACACACACACAAATGCACACTTGAATGGCCGACGTGGTTTTCCGTTATCCTTTTTAGTTTGAGATAATAAATCTCGCTGGTTTTAAGTCATAAATAAATAAAAATACTCTGAATTCTAATTTAAATATCTCATTGATCGTATATGAGATAGTTCTTCTACAGTTTATTTTCATGACTATGTTATTGAATAAAGAATATGAGATATAATCTTTACACATAGCTATATCTTCTTATTTATTCAATAATAATGTCTAGGGGTTGCTCTTAGGTCAATGAAGAGTTACTAAATGTAAAATTTTATGAAACATTAACATTTTGTCACTGTTATATTTTAAAACTGTCTCTCGACATCTCTCCTACAGTACACCTTAGGACTGATGTCTTGAAATCTGAAGATTATCTCCTGACCCCTAAGAGGAAGAACGAATAGGAGTAATAGGAGTCAAGCACACAACTTTGGTGTCATTCTTCTCTCCACCGACTCCCCCACTGGAAGTGAGATTTGTCGAGAGAGTAATGTCTCCATTCCTACGGCATGGGTTGGTTTATTACGACCTCCTCAGATATGCGGCTTCTGTGACTAACGTTCGAGGCGTGCATGGAATGTCTTCAATTTTCGAAGAGAAGTCTTTTCTCGCTTATCCCTCAGACCACTTTGTTACAGAGCTTGTGTGCCACCATTCTTAATATGCCAGTTTTGTTTCAAGGTGTGCATCATATTCTTTTTAGTAGATCTAACTTCAAGCAAATAGACCCTTCATCAAGGTTATATAGAAAATTTATCTTACAGAAAAATTATTTCTTCTTTTCTAACAATACATACGAGAGGATAAAATGCTGTAAACATAGCTTTTAATTTAGTAATAAATATTAGTTTTTTAAAAATAATTCAACAAAAAATCATTGCGGAAATTTTAATAAAATAAGTAATATATTCGATGTAAAATTGATACAAACAGAAAAAAAAAAATGTGTGGAGTTTAATTGGTTCGCAGTGAAGAAAGCCAAGATAGAAAGTTGTAGATGTCAATAAGTTATAGTTATTTTGATATTTCAATCTACTATTTAACAATTTTAGCGTGAGCTGATCATGCTTATATTTAATTTTGTAACGATTGGTCCAAACTAATATTCAAAATTCATAATAATTTTAGTACGTTTAGGTTAAGAATTTTAATAATTTTACCGCTGTAGATTAGCTGTGAGTGATTTGCAAACACTCTCGTCCAACAATGAAAATTATCCTAATGAAAATGTTATACATAGTCTTCTTTTGGGATTTTTAGGGTTCAAATTAGTTATTTAAATCAATAGTAGTTTTTTTCTTCTAAAATATGGAACACGAACGGTTCAGATTTTATAGAACTCAAATTAAATGTACTCATGAGCTCCTAGGAAACTAATTTCTTATAGAGTTATAGAAGCTGAACTCCTAATCTCCTGAAGTTTTATACAAATTGCATTTGTATTATACTTATATGATAACTAATTTCAACTTTTATTACATGTAATGAAGTTGAAATTATAAGATTAAAAAGCATTTAAAAAAAAAAAATATTAACCAAATAAAATCATATATTTTCTACACTATTCTTTCTCTTATTGCTCTTGCCATATATTTCTGAATTAACTTTTTATTAAAAAAAAATTATCTGTACATTTTTTTACACTTAATTTTTTCACGGGGTACATGATAATAGTCCTTGCTCGTCCATCCCGGGACGTAACCCGTCCTCAGAGAGGAGCCTAGGTTAACCCGCGATAGACTTATCCTAGGGCACCCATCTTCTCCTTATCCAAGGATAAGAAGGAGACTAGGCAGGGAGTCAAGGAGGGAGTGAGAGGGGGGGGGGGAAGAATGCCAGTGCATATATATAATAATTTTTTTATTTTTAGTTCAAACGCAAGCTAACATTGAGCCTTCACCATTTTTATCGTCAGTGAGTACATTGATGAAATATCGTCTGACCTACTGTTCAACCATATTGGTTTATGGAAGAAGGATCTATCTAAAGGTGTTGCTATGTCTTAATAAAACCAGTGAAATTGGGCAGGCTTTTATTTTTCAAAAAGATTCCCTTAAGGCGAGGAGACTCGATCCCGTAGCGCTAGCGCTGGAAGATCCAAGTGGATCCTTCGGGCCAACACGGCGAACCCATAGTAAGTTTCACTCATCGCAAGCTCGAGAAGTGGGGACTCGTGAGTTAAGTTATAATCAGGGTTTTGTGGCACTTGAAGACTTCTTAAGCCGCTTAGACTCTGCACAGGTTTAGTGAGGCGGAGCAGAACCCTGAATCTTCTGAGGATATTCCCTCTTTGTTCATTATTCAATTGAGGATCAGGATTAGGAGTAAGTTGAACCTATATATTCTTTGAGGGAGGAAATTACTTCTTCTTATCTCTTCCTTAACATATATTTCTTTTGTGTTTGATAAGGGTAACTCATTTTTACTTTGACTTTGTATTTAGGTGACTTCAGTAGATGTTGAAAAGATTCAAATTAAATATTTCCACGACGATGATCAAGACTAGATTCTAGATTTAGGAATTATACAGTATTATCATTTTTTTAGAAAGGAGATAATGTCAGGATTAAACTTTGGAATAATTTTCATCTCTTCTATAGATTGATTGCAACAAAATATTAAAATGAAGTGCACTAATGCTAGAAGCATTCAGTTATTTCGCCTACTATATTTGGCTGGAAGTGAAGGTCATTATTAGGGTATTGAAATTATCTAAAGGGTAATTATGACTACCAATGAATATAGAACTATCATACCTTCTATTATCCGTCTTCATTGGTTTCTGCAAACCATCTTCTGTTGGTGAGCGCTTTCGGACATTGTCCATCCTCGTGGCCGAATACATGTGTCACTATCTGTATTCAACTTCTCTGTCTGTCTAAGACGGATAATAGAAGGTATGATATTATTGAAATTATCATCAGAGCCTCTTTCTTCCTGTCTCTGTTAGCAGCTAAGAGGCTCTGAAGATGGAATAAAATCTTATAAATCTGAAGGAGACAAATTATTTCATTACTTAATAATCAGTTATTTGTTCTAGCGAGAGTGACCCTAGCTTATGGCCAGATAAACCAAAAAATAAGTTTCTAGTTGTAGATTGCTAGGAATAACTTGTTAGGTATAGTATCTTGGTATAAATAAATATCATTGGCTTGAACAAATCATTGACATTTCTATAAAAAAA
>KZ808130.1:47713-61939 GCA_000696205.2 Oncopeltus fasciatus | reverse complement strand
CTTTTTTTTTTTTTTTTAACTCGCAGTAAACGTATCCGGTAATACTCCGATCCCAATTCAAATTTAACATAGCAAAGAACCCAGTTTTTCAATTTCTATTTGAAAGCGATAGGTCAAATTTTATTCAGAAAAAACATTTTAGTATCCGGGATATAACATTAAAACATAGATAAACCCCCAATTTTTTTTTTTTTTTTTTATCAAAAAGAAATCAGGGATGAGTTTCATTACTCTAAACGAAATATTTAGATTAGAGTAAAGTAACTCAACCTTGCTCACTAAATCGAATGAACGTTTTTGCCTCCACTTTGAATTTCAGAATATCCCCAACCCCTATTAACCCGCTTATGCTCAATAAACTTAGACTAATGTTTATTACAATTTAGAAATTATTTCAGCATAAGAAAAACTGAAAATTGTGATTTATAGTGCGTTGTCAGAAAGACAGACACACATATATATATATAAAACCAGGTTTTCAGATAAAATTAGTTGGTTATTTCAGATTACGGTCAAATGATTTTGTACAATAATTGTCGTGCCCAATATTTCGAAAATCAGGGCTCTTCTCTTCATCAGGGCTGAAAATACGCGCGAAAAATTAACAATTTTTAATGCTTATTGAATATAACAAAAAAAAAAACTAACATGTAACATTTACCATTAGTCAAATTTAAGTAATTACACTTATTTATTTATATTTTGAAATTGACAATTGAGTCTAAGTTAATGTACAAAATTATTTGACCAGAATCCTCGACAACCAACTAATTTTATATGTAAATACATATGGGAGTATTATTTACCGTGTTTAGAGGCAGGTCAGAGAAAATATTGAAATAAATATTCCAGTGACCTGTTATGAATTTAATATTAATAAGTTGGTTGAGGTGACCTCTCTTATCCCACTGAAAATTATTAGATATATTTCTTCGGAGTTCACTGATGTATTTTTTTTTTTAATTACTCCTCTCTTCAGTTCTTATAAATCTGTGAAGAAGGAACTTACTTGTGGGCATACGAGTTTTATATTTTATGAGGTTTCAGGTTGGTACTGCCTTTTTTTCTCCTAGAATTTAGAAGAAATGTTAGTTTTTTATTTCAATATTTTAATTGATTAACTTCAACCTAGTACTTTAAAAAAAAGAAAAAGAAAACTAATCCTATTTCATTCTTTGACACGACCTATTTCGACGCAAACATCAGCGTTACTCTTGAAGCTGGAAGTCACCTTGATGCTACAGAACAGTATTGCTTTAACGTGAATCAATGGGGGGGGAGGAATCTTTGAAATGCTCCAAGTGCTGTACATGAGGGATGTCTGTAGCAGAGTTTGTTTACGATCATGCAGCAAGCTTGATAGAAGAATGATAAGCCTGTTTTACACCCCTCGTAAAATTCATGATCTTCCGGGACTGTGGAAGTGCTAACACAAGGTTTATATATTTTTCACGGGGAGGAAATTAGGCTATATAAGTTATACTAGGCTAATGAGAGATCAATAGATTGTTCAGACTATTTCCAACATGAATGGTCTTCATAAAACTTGTTATCATATCGTATTATTTTTTTCATGTTAATGGCAGTTAACAACGATAAATATTCATCCTATTTCTTTGCTTTGCGTTATGGGAGTTTTGATTGAACATAAATATTTACCCATTAAAAAATTGTCCTAATAGCAAAGCAGGGAAATGCAAATGTAGTATTATTTTTTTTGTTTGGGAACTTCAATGTTTAAAACTTGAATTTAATTTAATAACACGCGGTACGTAGTAAGAGTGCAGGTGGGTAAAGAGAATCGCAGTTGTCAAAAAGAAAAGAGTGGATACAAGATGGACATTTAAACAAAGACGGATGAAATAAATAAAAAATGTTCTCAACTTCCACGGCTCAAACAATTGATTTTTAACAATGCAGAGCGCTTTCAATGACTACGCCTCATCTTCAGTGGCGCAAGAGAAGTCGCCTCAAACAACTTAGAGAACTGAAGATGAGGCGTATGTTTTGAAATCGCTCTTCACTGTTAATAATAAATTATTTGAACAGTGAAAGTTGTGAAAATTTTCCATTTATTTTACCCGTCTTTGTTTATGTGACTATCTTGTCTCCACTCTTTTCTTTTTGACAATAACTTAATTTCCCTTGCCCCCTCCCCCCTCCATGCTCTTACTATAAGTATAAGATGGTTATATGGTCGAGCCTGATATACAAATAATTTTTCAAAATAGTAATTGGTTGTCTTTTAAACATTCCTAACAACTTAGATAAAATGTTCACGTAGGCTTCCACAGTCATCAGATGTATGTAAAGTTTTTTCCGGGTTGGACCGTGTAAAGTTTTTGATGGTTGCCGAGCTTTCGCACATCATGTGATGGCTTCTTCAGGGCTGAATAGAGAATGAGAGCTGTCNTATATATATATATCTGGACAGAGTATTCCAGTGGTTATGGTTCTAGACTCTAGCGGAACCCCCGGATTAATACTCAAAGTGCACAGTAAGATTTTGTGTTCTTCATCTTCTAAATATCGCTGGGACGTCAGCACTTTGGTAATGAAATCATTAAAGTCCCCTTCACACATACAAGCTTATATTCCAATTTAGATTTAGATGCTTTCTGATGGCACGGATTCCATCATCAGGGCTTCTCCGGACTATCTCCGAAGGTAACTAAGAGACTCTGAAGATAGAAGCTGTGCCTTCCGAAAGCAGCTAAGTCTAAGTTGGCAAAAAGCTTATAAATGAGAGGGAGACTTCAATTATTTCATTTACTAATTATTTTGTTCTGCATATCTCCTGCAATGGCTATCAGGATTCCCTTGGAATTCTCAGGCATAATTTGGTATCATTTTTCATTTCAGCTCTTCTTCAGGGCGAAGGGCTGATGGTGGAAGAGAGAGTCTCTTTCTTTAAGGTGAGAAATAAACAATTTTTCAAATATACCTATTCAAATTCCAAGGCCAAATCCCCAACCAATCCCTCCTCAGAAAGTATATTAGTTGTGATTTTTGAGTAAATATAATCAAGCACTCACGCACCCTCAGATTTCATGGCGTAGCTAGTGGGGAGAGTAGGACACAAAGTATAATTTTTTGCAAAAAATTTATGTTTTAATTTATATACCCTAGTTATACCTTAATTGATAGAATAACTCAAGATGTAAAAAAAAAATATTTATATGAAAAAAATACAAAAATTCTGTAAGTCAATGTAATCTAAGATAGTGCCATTGATCCCATGCCCAATAATCTTTTTTCTGGAAAAAAATAAATGTATTTCCAAAGTATTGCACTTTTTCAACGTGTACAATGACCTCTTTCATTCTTAAATAACTGATTTTAAGATAGGAATAAACTTTAAAATATGCCGTAATAATTTTAAATTATTATTATTATTAACCTTATTTTACACAAGGCAGATATTTATTATTCATTATGAGGAAGTCAGGATTCGATTTTTAAGTTTTATAAATGATATCAATTTTTTAAAAAATAAGATGTTTCAGGGTGAATTTCAGTTATTTTTAAGAGCAGAGGAATAATAAAGTAATTAATAATAATAATAATAATAATATAATAATAATAATAATATTAATAATAATAATAATATTAATAATAATAATAATATTAATAATAATAATAACAAGAGTGCCGCTTATACTGAATTAGATTGATGAAGACTTTTAAGAACATAAATGTCTAAGGGAAATTTGTCATAACAATCAGAATCANTCATGCAGATTTGTTCCAGATAACATGCCCTCTCTTGCCTTCATGATAGGTAGATGTGAACTTTTACACAAATAGTTATTGTTTTCCAAACCATTTCATATCAAATAACTTTTAGTTATTTAAGTTTATGAAATAATAATGTAAATCATTTAATTTTTTTTCATGTTATCTTATGACATTGTATTTCTACAGCCCTGAAGATGGCTTACAATGTAAGCCGAAACGTTGGCAGATAATCCTTTATTAAAAAATACATTTTTTAAATTTGTGTTTTTTGGATCTACCTTGACCGAACCCCAACTAAAATCATCTTAGAATAAGGAGTAAAACTTGGATAGAACTTAAGGCCTCCATTGTGTTATCTCTAAACGAACGGATGATACTCGTGACAAGAGGGGTGGAGATATCGGGAACTCACAGTGAATAGGCAAAGTTTCACTGTTATTAGGGGAAGTGTTAACAGGTAGTGGGGGTTACGGCCCTCCCACTTAACTGTTACCTACCCTCGGGCCGTTCTGCTCCTTAGCTCTGCTTGAAACTGATACAACCTACCTAATACCGTATTATAGTAGTAGATAGCTCCGTTTCACAGGTATGTAGTCCGCGTAACACTTTTGAAATTTGATGGTAACAGAAATTTTCAACGGATTTTACTATGTTAAGAATAAGTTACATACTAACAAATAAATATTTAACTATCATACCTTCTATTATCCGTCTTCATTGGTTTCTGCAAACCATCTTCTTCTGCAGAAACCAATGAAGACGGATAATAGGAGGTATGATAGTTCTATATTCATTGGTAGTGATCATAACCCCTTAGAATAAATATTTAAACAAAAAAATTTTCTAGCGTAGCTGAATGAATAACTGTTTAAAAAAAAATTAAGAAAGAAAAAAAAAAGTATTCTAGGAGCTTACAGAGTTTTTCACAATTTGGGTCTCAAGTTGCGTGGGTTAGCAGCAGTGGGTTCGTCTGTAATTAAAGTGATAGCGATATATAGGAGGGTGGGCACTTAATATCTCTTATGGAATAATTAATTTCGGGTTTTTTAGAAAAATATAACAAATTATTTATTTAGTTTTTGAATGTATTAGCGAAAATGAGCAAAGATTTTTGATATGAAACATAAAAAAAAAAATTATAAAAATTTTAGTTCAAATGGAGAGTTTTTGACCGTGGAGATTATTAGTCTAAAATTTAATTATGTTATCACTTTTTTCCTATTTTCAATTACACAAAATAAGAATAAAGAAGAATTGTTGTAATGAGTTAAATTACCTCTTTGGAATTTTAACAGTCTATTCTGCTTTTTTAAGATGTATCAGAATCATGTGCATGAAGTCCTGATATTAAATTTCTAGTACTCCTTGTATCTGTTATACAGGATCTGGATACAGGAAAAAACCAGATGAAATTATTTTAAAAATTCACTTTTTACTATTTGTATTCTATAGTGCTCCAAGGGGTGGGTTATAAAATAATAAAACACCATCTTATATAGAATTTATGTTCTGTGAAATATGTTAGAGTGAAATATATATAAATCGGAAAAATATTTTTCAAATGAAAAAGAACAGTTCACAAAAAAAATAAAAATTCCCAACGTAAGGGTCGTATGGGGAGGTATAAAGGGTGGCGATAGAACAAAGACCTAAGAGCAGGGTTGTAGATCTTCTAAAATACATAGGTCGTGGTACCGTCTGGTTCTCGATACGAACATTTTAACACTTAATAAATAATTAGAAGTTTGATAATAGTAATATTTATAACATTCTGTATAAAACATTTTGTAGCCTAATGAAAAAATAAAATAACACGTACAATGTAACATAGAGAATAATGAAGAAATACTTTAAAATAAAAGTATTGATGGAAGCAAATAGTGGCTCAATTGAAAATTTCCCGTCAGCATTAATTTATTCATTATAATTGTAATAAAACATGGCGTCAGCCTAGCTGGTGAAATCCGAATGGGACCTAGTGCTTCGGGTTCGAGTACTGACGGTATCTTTTTTTGAAAAATAAAAATTCCTTCCAAAGGGGTCGGTTCTTACAATAGATTTTTGCATTTAAATTGTTTCCTCCCGTGATCCTATTGCTTGCATAGAGGGCAAACATATATCAAATATTTGTATGTTCATGAAACAATTACAATTAATTTAATTAAGAAAGTCAGAAAAGTTAAAGCTATTACAAAATAATTTAATATGAATTTCTTAAAAATTAAACTAGAAATATTTGATTGGTTATTGAAAAACTAATCCTATTTGATCTAAGGTAGTTGTCGTTTTTTCTGGATTGGTTTTAATGTAATCCTTTACTGTCAATCAGAAAGTTTATTTTTTACATGATCTTGAGTGGCTTTTTTTAGGAGCTAGTGCAATGAATGAAATTAACTTTACATAATAAGTTATTAAATTTTAGAACTAATTTTATTGACAAGTATACTGATAGTAAAGTTCGTTTGATTTACCATAGAAAAGAAAAATAACTAGAATATGCTCATTCGGACACTGGAGTTCATCATAATTATAGCAACTCTAAAATTCTTAGCCATCATGTTAATTTTCATTCAAAAGTCTTCTATTTAATTAATACAATAAGGAGTAAAACTAGTAGGGACAGGACGTCCTCTCTCATCCTCATTTTTTTCTTGTCAATAAGTTGTTTGTCTGCATGTTTTTTTCAAATTGGTTCTTTTTCAAATTGTTTTTCATAAACTTTAAATTTTCTTACATAGCTTTCTACATTCATACTCTTGATATCACATTATATTATTGCAATTCTNATATATATAGAGAGAGAGAGAGAGAGAGAGAGATTATCTACCATGTATTGTTAACTGTAACTGAAGTTTCCAACATAAATGTCAGTTGACAGAAACCGTCTGGTACTTGAGTGAGCCAGTGAATTACATCTCCGATGTATTGAATATTTACAGGGTTTGTTGTTATAGCACGAAAGTGTCCCATAAATTACGGCCAGAAGAAAAAAATTATTGCTAAATTTTACTTCAGCTAAAAAATAAATATCTTTGCCATGAACGAAACATAGACATTCCTATAGTCATATCTATCTTCGTTATTCATGTCGAAAATTAGAAAATAGTTTCAGTATTTATTATGATCCAGAAAAAAAATATTGGGAATAATCTCTGAAAGACTTAGTTTCTTATTTAAAATGATATTTGATATTTTTAATAAAAACCGAAGAATCTTAATTGTAAAGCAGGCATATAATTAAAGTGACTTAAAAGTATATCTATGAATTCATATAATTTATAGACGCTAAAAATTTACAATTATTAGTAAATAATTAACGTAATAATGATTGATAATTAATTATTTTATGGAAAAAATACAATCCAAAAAGTAATTAGTAAAGTAGTTTAGTTTCGTGAGTTCCTTTCAAAATCAATACCATCTGACGAAAAATAAACAAGGAAAAAAAAAAATTTTAAAAAATTCAAAAGTTCCCAGCCTTTTCCAGTAGCTCTCAAAAAGGTTTGAAAAGCCCTTGTGCTGATTGGACTGCCGTGGGGCTGCTTTGATGACTCTTCGTTTCCGATTCAAATCAATACTTGTTGATATTCTGCGGAAGAGTAGGAGTTTCCAAGCGGTAACATGTGAGATGGAGCGCTTCCACAGAAAGGAATGTTCAAGAACTTAATGTCTGACTTCATACTTACTCAATTCAATGTTTGGTCTAAAAACATGTTTTTACCCGAGTCACAAAGTGATATAAAAGATCATATTTCATATAATGACTGATTTGACCATAATGACTATAATTCAGTATCATCCTTTTTGTTTTGTTATATTATAGTAATTACTTATTTAATTTTTATTTATTGAAAGCCCCTCGCGAAAATTTGGAAATGGTGTACGTATTTTCTGGAAAATACAGCTTAAGCATGTGAGATACAACACATGAATATAACTCTTAGAAAAGAGAGATGCTCCAACAAAAGAGAGATATTTACAACAAATCGTGCATTCTACGTGCATTACACACGCTATCTGTGAATGACACTTTATAGACGCCTTTAATACATGGAACACTAAGGAAACCATTTCAAAACAAATCAATACACAATATTCAGATATACATTCCAAGTCACAATTATACGTGAAACTGAAAGCCAACATACACACATACCTTAATAAACCACTTTGAGCATAAACACAATTCCAGTTTTCGTCTAATTCATCTAAAAACCTTATTTTATTCTCATTCAGGCTGAGCAAAAAATATATAACTCTATATATAAAACTCTTTACATTTCCTCGCCTCCCAACAAACTATAAGGCCATTCAAACACACTTACACAGAACATGCCAACACTGCACTTTCCACAAAATACTAGAAGAAGGCTCAAAAGGATATACTCGAGTAGATGGCTTCTTGTCTGGTGGGGGGGGGGGGCATCGTTGGAGGCGCTTTCCATCTCGTGCCCATCATAACATTTTTATGACTTTATTTTATCCCACCACTTGCTGATGGTAGCTAGTGGTATCGGTGTTGATAGCAATATGTAAATATTTAAAAAAAACAACATTATTATCTATAATGCTATATAGCTGATAATTATCAGTATATTATAAGCTATATATTATAATATATTTTCATATTTTTTAAAGATCAAAAATTTATAATTTATAGGCAAGGGAAGAATTTATGTTTTCCTTAAGTTTATGACGTTTTATTATGACGATTCACAAAAATACTTTTATATTTTATTGTTAACTAGATACTCGGCTATGAGAATATGTTCACCATTTTCAACGTTTGCTTATTGTCAGTTTTATGATTTTTGTTTTGGTTGAAAGGTATGAAATTTTAGTATTGGCAGGAACGCAGCCACATAAAGACACGCCTAAGTTGAGATATTTATTTTCTGGATTCAAATCCCTTTCTTAAAAATCAAAGCTTGCATTATGCAAATTATTGCATTTTTATTGGGGGGGGGGGAAGGGGGTAAAAATACTTATTGAATACTATTAGTTTTTCTAAATATGAAAAATGCGACTAAGAATATGCTAATTTATTTGTTTTTATACGACATATATATTTCCCCTCTTAATAAAACATGACAAAAAAAGCTGAAATAGAGTTATTATAGCAGTTAGTTATTTTTCCAACATTATTAGCAAGGAATGGAGAAATCTCCAACGACATCTGATGGACATACAGCGATAGTGCCAGCGCTGGCGCATTAATGTCAACGAAGGCAAATGCTGTCATGTCACGTTCACGCTAAGGAAGAAACAGCCTGGCAGAATTTACTTTCATGACATCCCTATCCCTACTTCCGACTGCGTCAGGTACCTAGGCTTTCATCTTGACTCCCGACTAACATGGAACACACATACACACAAATCAAAAGACAGGAACTAAATAGGAGATTTGGACAACTTTACAAGCTGTTAAACCGCAAGTTAACTTTAACTGTGACTTACAAACTAACTCTTTACAAGACACTGTTGAGACCTATTTGGACTTATGGAGTCGACCTGTGGGGAACGTCTAAACCATCCAATAGCCAAAGAATACAGTCCTTTCAATCCAAAATCCTAAGAATCATAGTTGATGCTCCATATTACATTGCTAACTCATTACTCCACAATGACATTAAAATCCCTTTTGTAAAATAAGTTATCACAATTCGTTTCAATAAATTCCAATCTGACCTTCCATGCATCCCAATCCTTTAGCCCAAACTCTATCTAGTATTACCCATCCTAATAATAATAGGAAATGGCCTCGCGACCTCCTCATTGCCAACACTTCTAATAACAATTAAAAAAACAAACAAAACAAACAATTGTAAATAGTGATTTAGGAGCACTGCCATTGGGCAGCTTCTCCACACCAAGCGAAATACATGCTAGTTTAATTTTTTTTAATAATTTATTTATTTATTATTTTATTTTATTTTCTAAAAGTTGTTTATGTACATTTTTTTATATTAATTTATATTGTACATAATTATTTTATTTGTGGATATTTATTATGCCAGTGAATTACATCTCCGNTGGATATTTATTATATAATTATTATATAAAATATGTGAGCAGAATATAAGATGCACGCTGTGCAGGATGTAATTTCTAAATAAAGTGTTTAAAAAAAAAAATTGGCGAGGAATAATTCTGTCTTTAAGAAATAACAGCGGATTGCACATTATCTATCAGTATCAACATGTTTTATATATCCTTATTGTTCTTCTCATTCGTTATCAATTGTATTAGATAAAAGTCTGCATCGCAGGAGCTTTGTGAAGCAAAGAATTCCTTAACATTACAGTTTTACGAATTTTCGTATTCAACTTTCCACCCCATGTAACACATGCACTTAAAATTATAGTATTTATCAATGAGAAAACCTTTTTTCAGTTAAATTACTCTAAACTAAAGATTACGCCACCAAATCTTTTTTTTTTTTTTTTAACTCGCAGTAAACGTATCCGGTAATACTCCGATCCCAATTCAAATTTAACATAGCAAAGAACCCAGTTTTTCAATTTCTATTTGAAAGCGATAGGTCAAATTTTATTCAGAAAAAACATTTTAGTATCCGGGATATAACATTAAAACATAGATAAACCCCCAATTTTTTTTTTTTTTTTTTATCAAAAAGAAATCAGGGATGAGTTTCATTACTCTAAACGAAATATTTAGATTAGAGTAAAGTAACTCAACCTTGCTCACTAAATCGAATGAACGTTTTTGCCTCCACTTTGAATTTCAGAATATCCCCAACCCCTATTAACCCGCTTATGCTCAATAAACTTAGACTAATGTTTATTACAATTTAGAAATTATTTCAGCATAAGAAAAACTGAAAATTGTGATTTATAGTGCGTTGTCAGAAAGACAGACACACATATATATATATAAAACCAGGTTTTCAGATAAAATTAGTTGGTTATTTCAGATTACGGTCAAATGATTTTGTACAATAATTGTCGTGCCCAATATTTCGAAAATCAGGGCTCTTCTCTTCATCAGGGCTGAAAATACGCGCGAAAAATTAACAATTTTTAATGCTTATTGAATATAACAAAAAAAAAAACTAACATGTAACATTTACCATTAGTCAAATTTAAGTAATTACACTTATTTATTTATATTTTGAAATTGACAATTGAGTCTAAGTTAATGTACAAAATTATTTGACCAGAATCCTCGACAACCAACTAATTTTATATGTAAATACATATGGGAGTATTATTTACCGTGTTTAGAGGCAGGTCAGAGAAAATATTGAAATAAATATTCCAGTGACCTGTTATGAATTTAATATTAATAAGTTGGTTGAGGTGACCTCTCTTATCCCACTGAAAATTATTAGATATATTTCTTCGGAGTTCACTGATGTATTTTTTTTTTTAATTACTCCTCTCTTCAGTTCTTATAAATCTGTGAAGAAGGAACTTACTTGTGGGCATACGAGTTTTATATTTTATGAGGTTTCAGGTTGGTACTGCCTTTTTTTCTCCTAGAATTTAGAAGAAATGTTAGTTTTTTATTTCAATATTTTAATTGATTAACTTCAACCTAGTACTTTAAAAAAAAGAAAAAGAAAACTAATCCTATTTCATTCTTTGACACGACCTATTTCGACGCAAACATCAGCGTTACTCTTGAAGCTGGAAGTCACCTTGATGCTACAGAACAGTATTGCTTTAACGTGAATCAATGCACTTAAGCCAGTCAGAGTTTATTTCAAAATTTTCTTTCTATTATTTATTTTAATAAAATTAGTTTCCTAGTATTATTATTTAATCTTTCAATATATTTTTATAGATTAATATGAATCAAAATATTTAAAAAGACTTGTGGACTTTTTTTTATATCAAAATTACTAGTTCCCATATAATATTGAAAATAATTGCCTTCTGTTAAAAAACATACATTAAAACCTGAATCTATATAGAGTTAGCTGTTAGTGAATACCGGCAGAGTTTTGCCCCGGCAGAGATTCGCTATTAAGAACCATTGAATCGGAAACGTCTAATGAAGGTTTTTTTTTTTTTTTTGTTGCAGGGGGGACTTTTCAGCTCGGCGGTGCCTGGAGCTTCAAGTGGAAGCTGGAAAAGCTCTCTCACTCCCGGCACTTAACGATGATAAATAGGACGGGGGCAGTGGAGGCAGGGACGAACCTCGGCTAGGCGGGGAATATCCGGCACGAGATTGACAAGGCACTTGGCTTCGACAATGGGCTCCATCCAGAGTCATTTGGGGGGGCCGTTCTCCTAGAGACCAGCGATCCTCTGGTTGAATTTGGCTCACTGGATCCTTCATCGTACCATATGGCTTTTACTCTCGTCTTCTCCTATTTTTTATTTGCAATGCTTTCCCTTCCTATGCAATGCCATTACAGTAGATGATTAAATATTTAATTTAGTTGTGGTATTTTATCCCACGAAAATTTCAAACAATTATTGAGAGGGAATAGAAAATAAAAAACTATCTGTCCCAGCCAGGAATCGAACCTGGATCTCCTGCTATCCGGGCCGGTGTACTTTCCAGTTATACTACCAGGACTAGTTAGTTGTCTTATTCAATTCGTAGGGTAGATTCTCGCTATGTAGAGGGAATTGAATAAGACAACTAACAAGTCCTGGTAGTATAACTGGAAAGTACACCGGCCCGGATAGCAGGAGATCCAGGTTCGATTCCTGGCTGGGACAGATAGTTTTTTATTTTCTATTCCCTCTCAATAATTGTTAGTAGATGATTAAGTTTCTCAAAAGCCATTTCAGATTAAAAAAACGAACAAAACAAAAACAAAAAAAAACAATAACAAACAGAGCAGATTTTCATATAGGATATCAAGGTATAGGTGTCATGGCGTGACTTTAAAAAAAAATTATAATCATAAATATGCATATGGACGGTTCATTTTAAATGTGCTGTTACTAAATTTGAAATAAAAATTTATGCTTAATAGAGTGTAATAGTAATCGAAAACAGGTGGGATTGAGAGTGCAGTGCACACACACACAAAAAAAAGAATCCCAAGGAGTAAAATTTTTGGAAAACTCTCGACTTTCGTCTTGGCTTTTAAAAACTTTTTTAAAGGATTTTTTTATCGAGTTCCATGAACAGGAAGCTCAGCAGACGGGTGTCGTCAATGACCTGTTGTCTAGCGTTTTTTTATATTTTTTTTTTATTGCAAGTTTTGAGAGTTACATCTTATTTTATTTTAGAGGTAATTAGATGACCGTCGATCTTTACTGGTGAGGTTAGTCAGGAATCATGTCTCAGAAGCTGATGAAGAATTAAAATCTGATTTGTAAAGAAAAAAAAATTTTTTTTTTAATTTTTGCCAACGTTATGGCTTAAATTTCAGGCCTTCATAAGGGTAAATTGGGTGATAGAGGGGGAGAGAGAGATTCCTGACCTATGGTAACTAAATCAAGGCGGTCAAAATCAATATTTACAAACGGCATTGATGTGGAGACGAGTTGTCAAGTCTTTAGGAAGTAACATTGAGATAATACCATTTTTACTCCTTTGACAATCATACGTACAAAATGATGCAGCTTATGGTTTATGTAAATTATTTCACTTCATAGACGATTTTAGTTGGGGTTCGGTCAAGGTAGATCCAAAAAACACAAATTTAAAAAATGTATTTCTTAATAAGGATTACCTTGACCGAACCCCAACTAAAATCATCTAAGAATAATGTCTACGGTCAACAATCTCTCCTTTTGTAAATTATTTCATTTTACACACAAACAGGATTATCATGAAGTCATAAAGCAATGTAGAGGACACAAAAAGTGCATTTTACACGAAGCTCCTCCTAGCCCTGAGGGCACTGTATGAAAGACAAGACAAGAATGTTGAGCACTTCGACGACTCCCAAGTGGCAAGCATCAAGGCAGTGACAACCATGAATAATGTGCATCTAGAGCAGTAAGGGAATTCGTCTTCCGCACCTTAACTCTCTGAGGCACTAAAGCAGTCCTACAGTGGGTATCGAGTCACTCAGAATATTTGGTAACGAAAAACCCAACAACTTCCAAAGACCAGTACTAAATGTACGACAACCTACTGTCCAAAAATAATACTTGATTATATATAAAAAAGAAATCTAAAGAGAGAGAAAAAAAAAGAAAAAGATTGCTGCTTGTTAGACCACTTATTTCCAACTGACCCACCAAGAATGGACACGGTGACTTGTTTTCGTCTGAGAACAAACCAAAACTGCAGTTTTTTAAAAACCGAAATTGAGTATTATGTCATTATTTAAGAATGGATGGAGGCCAAATTGACTCATGCTACTAATTTATGTAAATATTTACGAAATCTAGTTCATATTGGTCAGCTAAACGTCATATTTTCTCTTTGCTGCTGACAATCTTATGTAATTATAAAAAATTATTCTATTTTATGCATTATTTTTCTCTTAAGTTTCATGCCTAATATTGGCTTTTCTTTCTTTTACCTAATATGTGCTATCCATTTCAGTTTGTT